>WAAG01036155.1:288-45878 GCA_013390105.1 Tichodroma muraria | reverse complement strand
AAAGAGTTGAGTGTGCTGCTCAAGATCTTCCAGTTTTGCCGCCTTAATTTTACTGGCAACTTCAAATAACAAAGCTCTTCAACAACAATATATACAAAGGGATTTTATTATTAATCAGAAATGGAATTGGCTTCACTGGCAATTACAGTTTTATTTATTTCAGAATACGTACACAGTATTGACAATGTAGTTTGTAATTGTAAATTAAGAGCCAGATGCAATTCAGAGACACATGCAAGTTTTGGAAGTGGACAGAGAAATCACAGTATAGTACTGTACACAGAATAATTACAGTTTATATTAAACACTTTCTAAACACCTCTTTGTTGTAATGGAAGGAGCACCATTGTCATTGGTTTTTTTACAGCACCAAAGGAATACAAAGGGGGTGTTCCTGAAGTGAGCCCTATGTTGTCTGTCTGTGCCACAGCATCTTTGCAAAATAAGTTTAAGTCATGTGATTCTGGCCCTACAAGGGCAATGATTACTTTCTAGATAAGACATACATACACAGCAAGACATTTTCTATGCCATCCTTATTCAAAACTTGCATGTGGCATGAAGTGGGTTGGTAGCACCAAAGTGCAACATGTGTGTTGATCTGATTTTGTCTTGAGCTTAACCAAGGAAGCAGACAGGACCAACCTCAAATCCAAACTTCTGGTTCTGATCACCAAAGTCATTGATCATCACATCAACTATGGGCACTTGGTCTATTTTGGGTGTGTTGATTTCCAGCACCGTCTTTGCATAGCCCTTTCTTGACTGTTAAAAAAGAAGAAAAAAAACCCCAAACTGTTATAGATCTGAGCATTTAACATGTGCTGTAGATCATCACAGTTTATCTCTGAGGCGTAGAATTTTTAAATTATTGCCCTGTCACACACCAGATATTGCAAATCCTAAATCTTATGTTTTCTTATGATTTCACTTTAAAAATGTGACATGGAATATCCTGATTTTAGCTGTAGAATGGCCCATCAGTTTTTTAACTACTAAAGTAGGCCTACAAAAGAAAAATAATCTAAGATATTCCATGTTTCTTAGAGAATTCTCAGTTCATGTCTATACTATTTAATAAACAATAATATTCCCACAGCAGTGCTCATGTTCCCTGTGAAAAAAAAATCACTAATTAGTTCTGAGAGAAGATTCACTTCTAAGAAGAAATAATGTAACTGCCTCACAAAATATTAGAGCAGCTGTTTGGACAGGAAAGAAAATAGTATTCTGACAGAACTGCCAGCTGCTGTACTTAGAAGCCAGCTTTGAAGGCACACCCCTGCTGCCTGAAGAAGGCTCTCTAGCTCCTCTATGTATCACACAGCCCAGTCATCACGTCACTTATCAGCACTGCATTTCCTTTAGAGGGTCTCTTTTATCTGCTGAGACCCCTTTCAGCTATACCAGGGTCTTGGAGTTCAGATGAGCGTCCAAGCTGACAGATCTGAGTGTTCTCAGTTTAGTTTAGTGACAGTTGTAACTTTCAGCTCTCTCTGTAGCTCTCCATTTACCCTCTGTGGATAACAAAAGTGAAATGGAAATACAAAGCACATAGAAAGGCTGACGTGAGGCAGTTGTGTGTCAGAGCCTCACTGCTGAGGGGATGTGCTTTGCACCTCCTGAGCTGCATCTCTGCCTCAGAGCCGGCTGTATGTCCTGGCACTTTCAGGTCTCTAATTCTGTATCTCTTGACTTCTCAGAAACGGCCTTCAGAATGTTCCTATACCAAACTCCAAAGTAATTAATGAGGCTTCAACTGTCTCCTGTTCTTTTGATGTCTTTGTTTCAAAGTGTTAAATAGAGACTGTTCTATTTCTGAGAAGTGGTAACAGTTGCTATGCCCACAGAGACCCTGAAAGAGAGTGCTCTGAGACCTGATTCATGGTTGGACACGTCTGGGGATTTTTAGCTAAAGGAGGATCCTGAAAAGTAAAATCCACAAACTTCACCTGGCTTTGAATACACAAAACAAGAAAAGGAAATACAAAGTCACATATTAAACTATTAAGTTAATTCACTATGCTTGGGTACATACGTAAGATTTAGGTGATACATGTTTTCGCTGCATTTAATAAATATTCTATTTGTCTATACCTTGATTTTTAATATAAATATATTCTGCTTATAGACTGCTTTCTCTCATTATCTTTCTTGCTTCTGCTTTTCCCTTATGCTGTGCTCACACACAGGAGCAGACAGTCTGCTTTCAGCACAGTGGTGCTGACAGCCTGCATCCATTCCAAGTTTGTTCTATTTCTGCTGCTTGGCTTGTGGTTATTTCTTTTCTGGTACATAGGTGAAAATTGAACATGGCACTAGTGTACTGTGGTTAAAAATCTACTAAAAGTCATTATATGACAAGTGTTTACAAAGCTTTTTTCAGAAGAAAGCTGTGAAAAAATAGATTTGTTTGATTTCTACTTTAAATGACAGGTTGGTTTTGTAAAGACGCTTTGAAGCTCTACTTACTGCACAGCCGTCGTGGAGAGCTTTGATGTAAGGATTGTTGTCATAAGACATTTCTTCATCATTGGATCCTAGGAACCTTAGTGCTTTGTCATAGCTGTCAGAGGGTGCGTCGTGCCAGGCCACAGACTGGTGACAGTTGTAAGTGAAATTTTGTCTGGCAGAGGCACTCAGTAGTTTAAGGAATGTCATTTGGACCATATTAATGGAATTGCCTTCAGCATCCAAATAGGAAAGCTGGAAAATATAAAAAATTAAGTGAATATTTATCTGTTTTCTTTGGTACAATGCAAAACAAAATTATTGTTGACAAAAGAGAACCATGTAACTGCCCTTAATAAAAATATCAACCGGTACATAACATTTTATGAAGTTTTAAAGGTCAATACAGCTATGACTCAGTAAATAGGTTTTCATGATGTAGCAGTATATTTAGGGTGAAGAATTACATATTTCAGCTTTGTTCTACTGGGAAAGACAGAGAACTACTCCTACATTATAGTGTAAAGCAGCAGAATCTGTTTGGTAATCTGTTTTTAGTTAATCATAAAGTTACTCAGCCTACTGCTTCACCTCTGCATACTCAGTATATTTCCAGTTACCTAGACTGGGGTGGGGGATCTGTGCTCCAGCTGCTTTTCTAAGGTTTGGTGGTGAGGTGTGTCTGCCAGAGGCCAGATCCTGCCCACCAGCTGTGCAGATGACCACTGGGATCACTGTGGGACAATGCAGACCAAGCTTGTGCTGTCCAGGGGCAAGAGGCCATGTAGCTGCTGTAATATTTAAGGCAAAGCAGCTGGGGGTCTTTTCATTATATAAGTATTTTATAAAGTTCCCTGTGATGGCTGAAAACATGTACCTGATTTGTGAATACAGTTATATTGTAGTGACAACTTACAAGTTTGCCTCGCTTAAATTCACTAAACCAAGATCCTGGAGTCTCCTTTGGCCACGATGAAATTCTAACCTGTGTGGTCAAACAGCAGAGACAGAAGTATTTGAAATATATGTTGACAGATATGAAGGTTTTACATTACTTGGGACAAATATCACACCAGATAAGAAAGAATGGTTCTTCCTGAAATATCAGCCACTTTAAAGGTCTAAAAAGGAATGTTTTTTTTGTAAACAATGCCTTCAAATTCATGACTTCAAATGGAATCCAAGAGAGAGTTAGTTCTATTTGAGGGAGAGGGTTGTAATCTGTTGAGTCAGGTAAACTGCTGGCATAAATTGTTGCTGTGAAGTATCTAAATCAGTTTTCACCAGTGTTGATGCTAATAGATCCTTGTCATTTAGGCAGGCTTTCAGAAAGTCTTCCTCTACACCATATGCCCCAGCAGATGTAATCTATAACAGTGAGTAAGGACACTGTTCATTACAGTCTTTTACATCTATTTTGCATAGGAATAAATGAATAGATATAAATGAACCCACAAGAGAAACACAGGAAGGTTTAGCTTTTAGGTGACAAGTACTAGATCATGTACTGTAAGTGGCTGCTCAGCTGTGTTGCATTCTGAAATGTAGTGAAATGTTAGCAAGCAGGTGCATAGATTCCTTATCCGAAGCTGAAAATGGTATTTGTTAACTCTGTGTACCATTTTACTGCTCCATTCAGATATTTGCAAATGTAAATGTAATTACAAAGACAGATACATGAAAATGTGTCACTGTAATTATCCTGTTTAGTTCAACATTGTAACAGCATAGTGGGAACTGTCAACAGCCAACTGAAAACACAGATTGGTACTTACTCCTTCAGATTTCTTATCTGGGTAGATGCAAGTTTCCCCACCTGCTGTGAAATTGCAATATACTTTGAAGGAGTCTCCAGAACAGCCCTGGTTAGGATCAATCCAATATTCCCCTAAGACAAACGAGAAAATATTTGCCTTATACAGTAGAAATGGTAAAAGAACCAGGCTTTACTGCTACCTAATGGTCCTCCAAAGTTTGTAGGAAAGTTATTTTATCTGAATGGTTTAGGTCAGGGAGCAAAATCTGGAACATAATCTTGCACCTTATCTGCATGCAAAGGTGTCTGCATGGGGCTTGGTGGGGTTGTAGCAGGCACAAGCACCTAAAGCTTCCACTGAGAAGGATCCACCCCAGGCAAAAACCTTTTTACTCATGGGTTGTGGAGCTGCAACACCAGTGAAGTCTGGGCACAAAAAAGAGCTGCAGCCCATCCAAGGTCCATTCAGAGTCAGCACTTTTTAAAATCTGCTGTTCTAATTAGAATGGTGATTTCTGTGATGAGGGTTCTTATCTTCAAATGTTTCACAAACAGGGCAAGGAACGACTTTCTGACAACCACAGTTCTAATCCAGTTTCAAAGAGTGGAGGTTTCAAAGAGAAATGACAAATCCTTTCTCCAGTTCTGTCTTCTGAATATAGGGCATAGACAAAGTATTTATGGGGTTTAACAATTCTGTTGATTTAGGCTGTATATTGAAAACAGTCTTTCCTTTCTGTCTTATCCCTGGAGAATTTTGAATTTTAATGAACACTTTTGCTTTTATTTTAACCAAAATAAGATTACTTTTATATGAAGACAGCTCTAAAGAAAAAGCAAATACTGGTAAATGAAGAAGGTGAATGTGTTCTGTTAAAACCATTCCTTATTATGGAGGGTACTGAATTGTAAAATATGTACTTTTCATATAGCACATACACTGCTTAACTACTCCTCAAGGCAACCATCTGTTCTTATCTATCTATAGTGAAAGCAATAAAATATTATTAAACTGTCAAAATCTATTTTTCCTCCCATTTAAAAGCAGAAAAATATTGCTTTGAACTGGGAAAAATATGCATTGCAATTGAAAAAATTATGAAAGGATGAAAATTTAGTGAAGGCTGGCTTTCATTTAAATGTTTTCAGAGGGGTAAAATTATTTAGAGGAAAAAAAGAAAACAACAAAGAATAATAAAATCAAGATAGTTCTTAGGAACACTGGGTCTCTTCATATTACTTTGCATTTTATTACACTTCTACTTGGTAGCATTAAACAGTATCAAAGAAACTTCCATGCCTCTTTGCTGGCTGATCGAGAAAAAACAGTGCTGATGCAGTAGACAAAATTACAATTTCCAGGGCTAAAAGACTAGTAAAGTTTGTGAGAATCATTATTGAACATAAATCTCATATAATACCAATGCTGTTTCATATTGTTAGACGGAGCTCTTTTCTCACACTCCTACTACGATTGTCCTGGAAATGCAAGGCCCTCCTTTCAAAACAAACAACTGCTTTTTATTCATCACTTTAAAAGGTTTTAACTCGATAACCAGATCAGGTTATGTATTTAAAGACCTTTGACTCTTACCAAGAGAACCAAGTCTTAAGTTTTTAAACTTTCACGCCTGTGAGAATGGATTCACCGAGATGGCATTTGTTGAGCAACTGTACGAGCCATCCACCAGCGATGGATTAACGGTGCCGAAGCGCCCTGGCAGGGCCCGGCTCAGCCGCGCGCGCCCGTGCCGCGCCAGAGCTCACCGTCCGGGAAGTCGGGGTGGCAGAGCTGCAGGTCTTTGCAGGTCCGGGCCGGGTTGTTCTGAGTGCCCATCGGAAACTTCATGTGCTCAATGTCTTGCTTCAGTGAATTCAGGGAGCCAAAGATCTCCTCCATGCCATCGGAATAATCCAGAATATTATCACCGGCATCAGATAACATATAGTCAGGAGATCTTCTTGTCTTCTTGGGAGACTGGATTGGCAGTGGCTGGATTACCTCACCTGGCGGGCCCTAAGTGGAAAACAACATATCTTATTATATCTTCTGCTAGTTTTTCAGCAGAGAAAGACCACAGAATGTGGCTTGGAGATGCTTTGAATAGCCTTTCTTCAAGGCATTTATTTCTTTATTTCACCTTTTTTCCTTTAGATTCATACCTATTTGATTTACTTGGGAAAAAAAAAAAATCAAAAAAAGATTGTAAAAGGCCAAACCATTGTTGTGCTCTAAACTCTTGTCACTACATTGCTTTTTTGGGGAAGAGTGTTACCCTCACACAAGTGACATGCAGAACTGATTCACAGTTGCCTCTGTATCCCTGTTAATTCCCTCAAGCACAGACATATTCTATGAAAATTGGAAACTCTGGATGTTTACTATGATAAAAGTTGAAAATTCCACTTGAGGCTTAGGAAAAAATATTTATTTTCAAGAAATTGGATCACTTCACTCAGATTTGGACTCTTCATTTTAGCTTATGATATAAAAAATAAACATGGAAACAGAAGAGTATCATCAGGGGAAACCAGTAGAATTCTGTTTTCTGTGTTTCAATATAATACATTACTAATTATTGCATAAGGGGCTTCTTGGGGGGGTTATAGGGGTTGAGTATTCTGTTTTCTTTTTATTTATGTGTTTTAAGTTTCTTCTGTCTTTTTCAGTGCAGATATGTATTTCTGTGCCTGATGGATCTGTGTTTCCTGCAAAATGAATTTTCAAACAGTCATTCATATTTTAGTTCCCAAACATTGTTTTCTACCCTTGTCAAAATAGGTTCATCATGTCAGTGTAATGCAAGGTAAGAATTCTTACTTACTGGAGGACCAGGTGGACCAGGTAAGCCACTGTCACCTTTCTGACCAGCAGGGCCCTACAGAGCAAAGAAAGAAGTGCAGTGTTGACCATGCTACACAACATTTAAAAATAACACACACAGAAGCTAAGGAAAAATGCAGAAAGTATAGAGAAGAGTTACTCACACTGGATCCTTTGGAACCTTTGGGACCCTGGGGACCCTATGGGCAAGAACATATAACTGGTTGGAGTGTGTTGCACACAGCTTGGGGGTGGTTAGAACAGGAGGGCTGGATGAAATTACTTACAGGTAATCCAGGAGGACCAGGGGGTCCAAGCGGACCAGCAGGACCAGAAATTCCCTGGAAAGGAATAAGAGAATAAGCACAGAACTGAAGTATTCTACATACTGGACTCTGTTAAAAAATCGTATCTATAAAAAAAGGTAGTCCCATTAAGTGTCCAACTGTGCTGAGTTTTGAGTTAGGCCATTTGCTAGAGGCCAAAATAGTTGGCAAGTTCAAAATATTATCTGACAATCTGAGTTGCTTGTAGTTGTTCTTACACTGACTGCGGTGGATTGTCACAGCTGTGTTCCTCTTCAGATTGGCTTGGAAACCTCACATTTTACATAGTGCCCTAAAAACATGGCTTAGTAACTTGAAGAGAGGGAGCTGCTTTGGGTAGTGCAGTTAGTAAACGTGATGAGAGTGCTGCTGCTACTTTCACCTTGTTGCTTGTTTGGGGTGTATGTTGGGGTGTGTATGTTTCCTTCACTTTCTCGAACACTCTGTAATCTCATTTTAAGATGTTTAATTTTTCTGTGTTTGTGCAATGCCTAAGAAAGTTTTAACCTCTTGCAGGAGACTCTGGGTCAAATGTTTATAACAACTTTATGTCTTCCAAAAGGAAGCCTGGAATATGAATGGAACTTGGAATATGAATGGAATATGAATGGAAGCATGGAACTTGAACGGAAACAGAAATATGTTGTACTCACTGCATCACCCTTGGCTCCAGGAGATCCCTGTGGGCCAGGAAGACCCCTATCACCCTTTTCACCCTGTTCTCCTGGAGGTCCAATCAGGCCAATCAAACCAGGATGTCCCTAAACAAGATTTAAGAATATATAGTTAACATACATTAAAGTAAATGTGTTTTGAAAACACATAAATTAGACCTTTCACGTTACTACTGTTGCTTGTCAACGATCAGCCTGAAAACAAATTATTCTAAAAGCATATTTATTGTTCTTAGGCAGTCTTTCAAACTTTCAGATTATTTGTAAGTTGTGACTGCTTATTCAGTGAAAGATCTAAGTGCAAGGTAAGTGTCACCTTACTGAAACTGGTACAGAAATCACAGTACCTGGGTACAAATTTCATACCAGTTTTCACACGTAGCTGCTATCAGCATCTCATGGAGTTCCCCATGTGATATGGCTGAATAAACAGCTGCTCCAAGCAGATAAACAAAACCTGCAGTTCCCCAGGCGCAGTCATATTCATGTCTCTTTCTCTGCAGTTTTTCTCTGATACACAAGCTATCAATATATTGTTTGGACTCCATAGGAAAATGCTATTCCAGATGTCCCAATCAATTATTTCAAAAGAAAGTATTACAGCTGTTAAATATTTGTATTTTGTTCTTTTAAAATAAAAATCACCAATACTCATTATTTCTACTTGCCTTGTTCTTGTAAATCTGACAGTTCTCTTTACATCAATATCTTTGGGATTTTCATTGCAAGGATCACAAGGTCAATAGATTACCACACAGGCAGTAATCTTTTTCTTTCTAGGTGTTTCCAGGATGTCAGATATGGCTAAAACTTCATGATGACTTATAAGGCTGTGGGAAGCTGTTTCACAGGCATGGTATGATGCCTTGCTGATACAAACCCTACTGCTTCTTTCTGCTAATTTTATACAGATTTTAGGCTGGGCTGAAGTTACAAAGACACAACCAATTAACAAAGCATACCTTCTCTCCTTTGGAACCTGGGTCTCCTTTCAGTCCAGGCAAGCCAGGTGGGCCCTATATAAATCAAGAGAAGTAATGTTAAAATAAGTTTTAACACCCTGCTCAGATCATGTTTTCTTGAAATGTTATTAAAGGCAGTTCAAATCAAAGAACACATTCAGTGGTTGATGGTCGTGATTGATGATATGATTTAAAGCCCGAGATGAAGTTGAAATGTATGTTTGAAAAATCACAATGATGCTACAGTGGTATTTAAATTACTTTATAATTAGAAATCTATAAAGGGTTGTATGAATAGAAACCTATAAAGCAGAGGGTCAACTAAATTCTTGATTTGAGAAATCTTTAGATTTTATAAGAATAGCAATGCTGGTTTTGTGTAATTTGTACAGAATGAGGTAAAAAATGCAGGCCATGCAGTGCCTGTGCAAAAGACATGAATTTTTCAGAGGCTGTTAATCTCACACTGCACATGTGTCCATGAGGAGTAGAGCTGCTACACTAAGTCTGTGTCTCCTCACCACTGTTCTCCTGGTGGCAGTGGACAACTTCTGCTATGGATAGGAGTGATAAGAGACCTTTCCCACCTGGCACATATTCAAAAATGCCATAACATTTCATGTACAAAATGTTATTCTGTGCTTACGCTTTCCATCTCTACTTCACGATATCGCTAGATGCAAAAGCCTAGGCAAATACATAATTCATGAATGAAATGTGAAATTTTTAAGCTTTTGGAATGCAGAATCAGACTTTTCACCTGCAATGTGTTGTGCTCTACTGCAAATCAGGCTTCACTCCTGACAGCAATCTCCTGTGGAGGATGGGAGGGGAAGGAGGGAATCCTAACCTCAGAAACTTTTATGCATTAACTTTACTTTCTTAAAATCCAAAAATAAGTTGCAGCATTAATGAATGTATTGAAAAGTTCTTGTTGAGCTAACAGGAAGTCTGTGCATTTGTAAACATACAGTTCATTATCATACTCAGCTACAGATTTCAACAGAATATTTAAGCTCTCAAATGTTAGAAGAGAGATCTTTTGGTGATGTTTTTGTAGGCTTCTGTGACTGACATGTGGGAAAAGGATGCTCACCAGAGGTCCAGGAGGGCCATCCTGACCTGGTGCTCCAGGCATACCTTGTTCTCCCTAGAAAAAACAAAAAAGCTGGCTTAACCAGGGTATATACGGGAAATGCAACATTTAAAATATTATGTGCTCCATTACTTACCACAGGGCCAGGAATGCCCCGGAGACCCTCTGGGCCAGGTTTTCCTGCAGGTCCCTGTGGACCAACTGGCCCTGTTTTTCCAGGAGCCCCTTCTGCACCAGGTTCACCCTGGAAAGAACAGACCACGTCAGAGAGGGGGGCCTGACTGAGTTTGGCACTGGAGGGGATGTACAAGAGGCAAAATGTTTTTTATAAGGCAGAGTTCTGCACAGGATGATTTCCTGAGTGAAATGTCTCTGGCTTCATAGATGTGGTGCCAGCAGAGCAGGCTCCCCTTGCTTGTTACAGGTGAGCTGTGTTGGGCCTGCACTGCATTACATATTGCTACTGATTCTGGGTCTGAATTTGGATTTTACAGATTACCTATTATTACTTTGAAAAGTTCCACACAGTGCATCATGAGCAAATTATTTTTAATTTATAAGTAGTTTATATTTCTGTGCTTCAAAAAATAAATCTTCAGTGTATTACCTTTGCACCTTTTTCACCTTGTCTACCTTCAGCACCCGTTGCTCCAGGAGGTCCCTGTAAGACATGGACACTGAGCTCATAATCTCAGTTTTTTTCAAATATAACCAGTAAAAAACATTCTGAAAGTGCAAATCCCACTGTATTAATAAATAGCAAATGCTTACAAAAATAACATTAAGTTTCTTTATTTGACATTTTATTCACAGGATAAAAAATACCAAACAGCTCTTATTTCGCTAAAACATTTTCTGGTTTTTTAGAATATCTAAAAGATCATAAGGTTCAAACCAAAGAATTAGCTTTGGAAAAAAAAAAAAACCAAAACAGGATATAAAAGAAAAAAAGCACTAATTTATATTTACAATAACAATTAAACTTGCTTTTCATTGACTTCTATCCATTCACTGTAGTTTATCCACTAATTCCAAAAAGGCCTCTGTTTCTACAGTGCACAGCATGGCAAATACTTCTTTATTCTCTAAGTCAGGGATGGGCTCAGTAAGGGGCCTGATTACATTTGGACAGTCAAAAATTGACATATTATCCACTAAATATTAAAGTGAAAAATAAAAAGACATTTTTCTCCTCCAAAACATCAAGGGCTGATTTTTAGGTCAGGTAATTAATATTCATAGCTTCAGTTATGAACAGGAGCAGGGTCTAGAATTTAATGTACTCTTCTGAAAATGGTTCTCTTATATGCTTAGTTTGGAAAAGATGCACTCAAGATAATGGACCAACTGTTCTCCTACAAGGTTAATTTTTAGCCTGGGAAATGTCTTTATTACAAGTAGCTTTTCTTGCCAACCAGTGAGCAGTTTAAAGGAAAATGAAAGAAAAGTGACCATGCTAAAATGCTGTGATTTTGTGAATCTGTATAAGACTAATCTGTTCATTAATGCAACAAGCAGATTGTTAGTAGAAACTAAAAAAAGGTTCTGAAGACCGGCAACTAGAAAAATTCAATCACTTCCATTTTTTTTTCCTGCTTTTTACTTAACAACATATAGAAAAACAATTCAGGCTCCCTAAAGGTAAAGCACCAAAACGCAATTTTAATTTTGCAGATAAGAACTGTACTTCCAGTCAAGCATCTGCTTGTTTGCTTTGTAAGCTCAAGGGCTCTGGATCAGTGTTTGACCTAAAGCCATTTTTTCTACTGCAGCTGAATTTAGCCCAGACTTTTCATAGCCTGATATATTTCACTATCCACTGCTACTGGCAGATACCTTGAGAAACTCTACTGATTTTAATTCCTGGAAATTTATATTCATTTTATAGCTATTTACATAGAAGTGTATTAAGATCATTCATTTGCTTCTGAAATTAAGCTTTCTCCAGGGTGACACTGAACATCTGCAGCTCTGCGTGAACCTTTTGGACAACAGAGATAGTTCAAACTTTACATCAAAGATAATGCCAAATGAATTGAATTACCCACAGAGGACTTTGACCATTTGTTGTGGGTATCAACAGCTTTTTTCTTTGGTAAATTTAAGAGCTGTTAGGGGTAAAGGACTTAGTTTTATTTCTTCAAAATACAGAGAAGCTTAAAAGCCCTGACTGACTCTTTAACAGGAAGAGTATTTTACATCCCTGCTGTTCCAATAATAATTAATAATGTCTGATGCATGAACCCCTTTGTGTAGGCTGCAATTTGTTAGGTGGATCACAGTTGGCAGTGATAATGAGAAAGATCAACAGGTACATAAATAAATTCAGAAACACTTTGGAAACATGACTTTTTTTCTAACATGAATTAATTTACATGCCCATTGTCTCTACTGCTTGAAAATTCCTTGCCCTGAAGTTCCCATATGGATTATAATCCACCCTATCTAAGAAACTGGGAAGGGTTGAACGTGGCAGTCGGTACTTGAGAAATACGGTCTCTGCATAATCTAGAAATGCAGCTGCAGCATGAATTGATTAGCAGGGCCAAACCGCTGCGGCGGCTGGAACAGAGATGCAGCGGGCGCGGAGCGCGGAGCGGGGGTGCTCATTATCGCACGGCGCGGGGCTGCCGCAGGCAGAGCTCCTCGCCCTCCAGAGCTCCTCCAGCTCCGCGCTGCCGGCCTGGCGCCGCCCGGCTTCCAGGCACAAACTGCTCCTCGTTCCCTGCCTCACCTTCCCGCGCTGCCTCGGAGGCAGCGGCTGGGAAATCTTAAGGGACAGAGAAGCATCTCTGTAGCAGCATTTTACATTAACGCACAGTTCTCCCCCTCCTCACCCCAGCTACCACGCTGATTTTTATGAATATTGCACTGTAATTTGGACGTACTGCCTGATACATTTTATGAACCAAGAAGACAAAAGAAATCATGCAGAAACAAACTCGCTCTCAATTCTCAATTTTGTTACGTGAACCTATTGAATATTTTTCTCTGTTCTTCCGTATTTCACTAAAATAACTTAAATTGTTGTTTATAGCTGTCATTTGGCTTAAAAACGTGATTTCCAACACAGAAAACCATTACCACATTTCATCAGCCTGTTGAGATAGGAACCTGGCATATTGTTAGGTATTCTGTGCGTTTGCAATCAAGAGAGAAAATCAGCTTAATTTTTAAGTGGTGAGTACACCCTGCTGAGGCAGCATCATGCTGTAGCCAAAATGGAAAAAAATCCCCTTCATAGAAACACTTTATTTTTTCCTAAGCTATTCAACATTGTATTTAAAGGCAACAAACCAAATAAACTTCTGCTTTGCGAAATTGCTGGCTTTGCTTCAGTACTGACATCTTTTCTTTTAATGGAAGAAGATGGTATGGCCTACAGTTGAGAACAAAAATGTATCTTAGTCTTGAGCTTTAACTTCTACTACTTTTTGGTTGGTGTGTGGTGGTTTATGTGTATGTGATGTGGACATCTGACTGTCACTCCCCGGGAAAGCAGCCCAGCAGCAGATCCCAAAGCTCAAGTGCCTGGCACACTGAAGGGCTGGGAGGAACACAGGCAAGGAGTGCTGCCTGTGCTGATCTGTATTGATTGATATCGAGCTGAAGGACAAACACTCTCTGGTGGTGTCTTTTCCTCATGATATTTTTAACATTTGTCAGATGGAAATCAGTGGAGTCAAACTAGAGCTGTTACCCAGTACTGTATGGCAAACCAAAAAGAAGTCCCAAAAGTAACAGCAAGGGATTAAGTTTCAGAAAAATAATAATAACAACATAATTGTAGAGGGGTTCAGTCTGTGTCTCTATTTCTGGATAAGCAGCCACAATTACTACAATTAGTTGCAGCTAAATTACATTGATGTATAAAGCCTTCTGAGCATGCATTTTTCTGATCTGGTGCATGCACAGATCATTTAAGAAGTCAGAGTACATAAAATAATGACTACTATTTAATGAAAATTTAAAAGACTTTATCAATTACTATGTCACAAAAGTCGCCCTTTCTAGATTATGGTTTTGGCTTATAAATTTCTTAGATACAATGGGAAAATTATTTTTGTCCATGCCTTTCACTAGAATTTGCTTCCCAGGGAGAGCTGGGGAAACTTTGTAATTCTGTAACTAAACAGAAACTGCTCAAAACTCTGACACCTGGTGATCGACATGATTTCAGAAGACCAGGCAGTAAAACTGAGGTCAGGTCAGTTAAAAAATAGAATGGAAGAGGGGAATGAAAATGAATAACAAAATAAATAAGGAGCCTACTGTTGATGATTTCAAGAGCCTTTAATTAAAAGTATAAATTCTGAGCTCTGCCAGCTCATTATTTCAGAGACAGAAAAATAAAAATGGGGTTGAATATTGCTTTCTAGTAGTATAGCCAGAGCTGCACCTCACAGACAGCAATATTACTGCTGAAACTGTGTGTCCTTCTCAATCCAAATTAAAAAACTCTTGTTAGGGTTTTTTCCTGAAATTGATTCTACCATACAAGTGATGAAAACTAATGAAAAACATTTTTTTGCAGCTAAGTATGAACCTTTCAGTCTTTCACTGTTTCTTTCTAGTGTAACGTCAATATAATACAGATTCTCTACAGGTTTGAAACATTCTGGTACTCAAGTAATGTAGAATCTGATTCTACAAAATGTTTTCTTCAAAATTCAGAAAGGGACTACATTGCAATATTTAGCCGTGCATTTTCCCTAATTTGGAAATGTGTCAAACCACAGGTAACATGGAATTTGTGCTTCGAAATTGGGTTTTTCATCTAGGTGCAATCAGATAAAATACAACCCATCTGTGAGGAGTGAGCTGTTGCCTGTCTATAGAATAAAGCAGGAAGTTTTAATTTGATGTCAAGCAAACATACTAATTGCTAATATTCAATCGAGCTATATTTCAGTTCTAGTGATAAGGTTGCTAATGCTACCATAATCATTTAGAATATTATAAATACTTTGCATGTTGGTGGAGCAAATAGATTACTGTGTAAAATAAATTAAACCAATTAGGCATGTCAGTTCACTCAAGCCAATTAAATCAAGCAATTTAACATATTTTATTAAATAATTCTCAGCTTACATTTAATAATGCTACTTCTCTTTTTTAAGTGTAAAAACTGCATCTAATTGCTCTCTGAAGCAGACCTAAGGGTTGATGCATCTACTACAGTTCTGTGACTGCAACATTATTTACTGGGTTTGTTTAGCTGTATTTGTAAAGCCTGTGAACCTTCAGAGGCTTTAGAAATAACGGAATAGCTTCATAAGTTACAGAAATGTCTGCCTGTAGATTTTGTATGCAGAGAGGATGACATAGTTTTGTACAGTAGCTGCATTGAAATAATTTTATTTCCGAGACTAAAGACACCAACGCAGACACGTTCTTCCTGCTCCCTGATAGCAGACATGTGCCTAAAGATGATGTCTGCCATTACTGTCACACCAACTCACTCCTGTTAGCAGACTGATTCAGTAGACACTGAATTCTTGAGTGAAAAGAAAAAGCACCTTTATGGACAAGCAATACATTCTTCCCTATGTGTTTTTGCTCTTATATTCCATGTTAGCCATGTTAAATAGCGTTTCCTGCTGTTTCTAATTTCTTATTTCTGTCATTACATTACTTAGAAGAAATGACAAATGTCATATATGAATGTCCCAGCATGGAACAAGTAGCTGAAATTCTCTGGGACATGGTGTCTCAGAAAGAGAAGTGAGAAAACATGAGATATTCCTTACTCTTTTCCCAGGAGGACCAGGTGGGCCAGCTTCACCTGAAGGACCTGGTGGACCCTGCAACAGAAAATTAAAAACTCAGCAGTAATAAAGGATGAAGTTCTCATCTTTAGTAAATACCACAGACATCTGCCATGTGTTAGCCCCTTTCAATGGACAGAATCTACAGAAATAGAACTTTGATGTTTAATATGGGTATTGCTCAGATACTGCTTGAGATCTTGGCTTAATTTCATTAGTTCAACTAATGAAGATTATTTGGCTGCAGCGTTTCTTTCTTATGCTCAGAGCTGCTCTATTTTTACTGCTCCTCAGCAGCTCCAGCACAAATCCTTTAACACATCACTACTTCTAAAAGAAATTGAGCTCTTGCTTAATTGTCTTACTGTACTATGGGCAGTTCTACCTCTGCAAGGAAATAAATAGTTATTTTTCAGTATAATAGAAAAAGCATTCACTCTGAAAATATTTGTAAGAGTGTGACTGCATAGAAACCACTGATTTGGCAAAAGATATTTTCTTATCATCAAAGAGATCATGCAGGTGAAATAAAATGAGAAAAATCTTACAGGTTGACCAGGATCACCATCTTCACCCTTCTCTCCACCAACACCATCCTGACCCTACAGAATTCAAGGAAAATAAATACAACTAAAAATTCAGCTAATTTAGGTCACTAACTTTCATATATGAATATAAGAGCACTATTTTTCTACAGAGCATTTTCCCAAGGACATTATTTTTCAAAAATTTTTAAAGATTTCTAAACATTTTTAAGCCTCAAGAAAATGTGTGAACAGAAAAGCAACGGATCTTACAGGGAAGAGCTCATCCCCAGACAAGTAAGAGACAGAGTCAACTACACTTAAGTGCAAACTAAAACTAGGACCTAAAACTGTTTTGAAGGTATACTTACAGATGGACCAGGTTCCCCAGGGGGTCCGGGATCTCCAGGAAAACCAACTGGGCCCTAGATAGATCAGGAAAAAAAACAAGGCATGTGTCATCCCTTGCCAAGCAGCTAGCACTCATCACAAATCTTTTAAGAAGAATATAATGACCGTAGTGCAGTTGTAGGAAATGCTATAGTTCTGTATTCACACAACTTCAGCAATGCTTCACAGTGGTTTGGCTTAGAATTATGAAGCTCACTTACTGGGTTACCCTTAGGCCCATCATCACCTGGAGGTCCTTTAGCACCTGGTGGTCCGGCTGCTCCAGGTGGACCAGCTTCACCTTTTTCTCCCCTTTCACCTTTTGGACCCTGTGGAAAACACATGAACACAAAAATGCCATCTGGAAATGGAATAGCCAAAAAAAAAAAAAAAAGGATCACAATGGTAAACTCATTTTTCAGACAAGGGCCATGTCACTCCTTAATAAATACTGGCATGTGAGTGGGAAAATAGGACCTCTCAAGTCAAGTGCCAAATTCTGTACCCAGTTTGCATCAGTGAACTATTTCCAGAAAGAAAAACATGCAAGCCAAAGTTAATACTTAGGGAAGGAAAAATAGGCATTCTTTTGGGAAGTCTCCATCCTCCAATAGTACAAGATGTGTCCATGATTATGTGGAAACAAATGTAATTTTAAAGGTGTAAGTTCTTCACTGAAAATTCAAAGAAAACATACACATGTAGACAAGTGATCTTGAGGAAATGCTTACCAAAGCAACCACTGCCAGATACCTCAGTTCACTGTAATAAATGTTAGTGAGCAGACAAAAACAAAATACTCACAGCTGTTCCAGATTCTCCAGGAGGTCCAGGGTTACCAGCTTCTCCAGGCTCACCCTACAGTTGCATAAGAATAAATTCATGAGTCATTAGGGAGAATATTTCTATGAATTTACTTTTCTGTTATTACATATTCTTCCCATGCTCATTTATGTAAACAGCTTATAAGAACTGTTTTTTATCTGGTCTACCTAGAGGGGGTTGAGTTATGTATAAGGTTTTGCAGAAATGGAGTCTGAAATTTGAGAGATAATACATCAAACTAGTATTTTCTTGAGCCAGGGAGACTAAACTTCCCTTTGGGCTTTGGAAGACGTTGTCATTTATTATCTCATATACTGCAAATTTCCTGTTTGTGATTATTGCTATAGCTGCTGATAGAAGAAGAAAAAATTATATAAAGAAAAACCTAAGGATGAAATAATAGCATCAGTTCGAAAAACTTTCTCCACAGGCTACAGATGTGTGTGCTATGTATTTACCATTGATAGAATTTATTTTGTAAAGCAGATGGCTTTCAGGATGATACCATATGAAAAGAAAATCTGTGCAGGTCAAAGATTGTGCACTATTAAGGGAACATTTAAGATAATTCAGTCTCCTTCTGAGCTAATACACAGTATTATCTCAAGGACTGTCTTTTCAATTCTTCATTTTAAAGTTTAGTTATGACCAATTATTTTCTAGCTCAGTGGTCTGATGCATAAACTTTTACAGAAAACTCTTCTGTTAGTAGAATATTTAGTTATTAGCATCACAGAGACACAAATCATGGAAGGATAACAGAATATGCTTTGTGATTGTTATGGAGTGCTTAGATAAGAAATACATACTCTTATCCCAAAGGGTTTTTCAATCCTACTGCTAATGGGGGGAATTTTTCCCCTCAAATATATTCTTTTTCCAAACCAAATGAACGTTGCCAGTAATTACATCTATAAACAAGAGTAGCTCAGTGCTGAAAATGCATTTCACCCAATCATTTACTGAATTCACAGAATTGGAAGAAATTTGTGTATCCTTCCTAACCTGTGTGACCTGCACACCCCTCTTCATTTTACGACAATTCAGTTAATTCATGCATGTCAGTCATTTCTACGTGGTCAGTATAAAACTGTAAATCATTAAATACAATTTTAAACCAAAACTTATGGTGCAGATATGTGAACTTTTGTATAGATAGTGAACTTTTTTTCAGAGACGCTCATAGCAGCATGAATACCTCACTGGGACCAGAATTTGGCCCAGTGCAAATTCTTCATTAGATTAAAGGAAAATATTTCCATACCCCTCAACTGAATTCCAGACTAGGGTAATTAACAGATAATCAACACTTCAGGAGCAATTTATAAAATGCCCTTTAAAAAGGGCACTATTAAAGGGAGAATATGCCTTTAGAAACTCTGGTATATTTTATTAGATATACTTAAATTGGTAGGAACCTCAAAAATTAATGACCCATTTTAGTGTTTAATATTAATTTACTTCTGTGATGTAGCATTCATTTAAAACAAAAAAAAACCTGTAGTGGTTGCTTCAGGTCAATAAACATTAAGAATGTTTTTTAGGAAAATTCATAATCTTCACTTCCTTATTCTCTGCACAGCATTTACTGAGTCTGCAGCATCATTAGCATTGGGGATTTGTCCATGCCTACTATCAATCAAAGGAGATCTTTGTAGCAATAGAGAATGAAGTCTGGAATCAGCAAATATATGTTACTCAAGTTAGTAGCCATACTATATCCAGAGTCCACTATGTAGACCTTTCCAAAAGTGAGCCCCTGGCAGGACAAAATAAAGCAGTGACATAAGAGCTCTGATTGTGCCCAGTCTTTGCTGACAAGCACTTGTGCAGTGTAATCCCCTTGGCAGCTTCCCAGAGAGTTCTTTTTCTGCCTTTCTGCCTAATGATATTGTAATTTATGATGATCCACGTTTGATTTGTAAGACATTTCTTACCCTTCCTGTTGACAAACACATCTTCATTCTATCATGCAACACTGGGCTCCCTCTGACCTACACTTGGGAGCACTGGGGGAGCACAGGGGGTGCCTGCTCCAGCACACACGGTGACGTTGGCTCTGTGCACTGCAGCTCCCCAGCAAGCAGCAGGGTGGAAAACTGAGAAATTGGAAGGGCTGGAAAATGTCAAGATGTTCCTTTAAAGGGCATTTGTGAAAGATGAGACCAGTTAAAGTTTCATCTCACATTAATATTTCTGTATCATTGCTCTACTAAAAAATGTGCCTCTTCCATGTATGCAGTCCTTGTTTTATCTGACAGTGATTTTATATTCCAAGTATTAGGTACTATGAAACGCTGTATTTGGTTTAGATAACTCTTAAGGGAGTTAAACAGTGTTTTGATAGAGAAGATTGTAGCTGATATATATTTACAGAGTGCATATTTATAGCTACTTAGACCTGTGTATTCTATAGCTATTGTTGGCCCTTGTCTTTCTTTTCATTTTTAGTAACAATGGCATTAATTCAGAATCTGATGCACCTTCTCCATGGGAAATACTTCATGTTCTGTTGGGAAACAGGTTTTATGATCTAATAATAGATTTATTCCATCTCTGGAGATTTTCTCTCCTTTGTTAGCAGCTCAGATCTTTTAAAAGTTACTGTGGTCTTTCTTAAGCAAAGCCTTCCTCTGACAGAATTTCAAAATGGAAAGACAGGCATCTTAAACTACAAAGGATCATGTCATTTTGCAGACATGCTTAATTCTGAAAACCTCCTTGGATTAAGCAAGCAGAATGGTTTCTACCAAGATAGGCAAAGTAGTTTAAAAGATAAAATTTGAAAAACATTATTAAAAAGTTTTTAAGTTTAAAAAATGTTGTTTTCCTTATGATCAGTTCCAGAGAACTGTCCACACAAAGCACAGAGATAGTGGATGGGAGGCTGCCACCTTTTGGTTAAATTCTGGGACATGGTGTTTCTTTTTATAACAATGAGAGAGAACTTTGCAACTGACTGGATTGAGAAATGTTAGTTTTGCTCCTTTTTGCCATTCTCACAAAAAAAAAAAAGAAAACAAACAAACAAACAAAACCCCAAAATACCCCCCCCCCCCCAAAAAAAAAAGAAAAAAAGAAAAAAAGAGAAATTGTAACTCCAGAAAAGAATCCCTTTTGCATAGGTCTGCATATGCGTTATATATAATGGCTCTGTGGAGAACTAAATTTAATTGAGAGACATCCTAAAGGCTGTGTTTTCTGGGAGGGCTCTTGTTTACAAGCATGTTGGAGAAATGGGAAGGATGAGAAAAAAAATCACAGTCAGTAGGTCATGTAAAGTTATTAGAAGTAATTTGTTAGGATGGATATTCAGGTAGCCTAAACTGTCACAGACACACCTTGATTAGGTACCTTAGCAGTGTCCACAGATACGTGTGTGGAAAAATGATACGCACACATAAAATTGTCTGTGAACACTTATCAAACATGTTTCTAAACTTAGAGCCAGGATGCTCAATTGATTTTGTCCTCTCACTTCCATCTGCAGTATAAATCAATGATTAAGTATGAGAACTATTGATCTCACTTTTTTACTGTGTTGGACTCCTTATTAGTGTACTACTTTGGAAAGTTTTTTAGAGCAATATAGTAGGAAGAAATTTAAACCTAGATGAGTATAGTGGTTTTCTAACACCAGACTTTTTCATGTAGTAAACCAGGTCTGAACCCTGAGAGGCTACAGAACAAATGCTTTGGTTCTGCAGACACTGGGTTTGCATTGCCCTCTAACTCTGATGGTTTATAATATGCTGTGGAAGGGAGAAGGGGTAGAAGAACAGCACAGAGATCAGTGCAATTATCACAAATTAATCTAAATTAGAAAGGCAAATTTATTTCCTTAGGTTTTGTGGAAGAGTGGGGTTAACTTTATTTGATCTGTTTCCCCTCTATTGTAAATTCTTATGCACATTCTAAGGCACAGGTTAGAGAAGTCATGAGCAAGTTCCTGGCTATTTAGAGTATCTGCATGTTGGACCTTTGATATCAAATTAGAGATAAGCATGTGTAGGCACATTTTGGGTTTCCGTTTTTCTGAACTAAAAGCAGAAGAGAACGACTGCTCTGGGTGTGGCAGCTGGATTGGAGTGGTTCTGCTGGGTGTAAGGCTGCCAGGGCCTCGTGGAGGTTACAGCATTGATAATGCAGGGCTGCAGGAACATCTGCAGCGCTGATGCCTTTGAACATTCAGGCCCTCGTGTGCAGAGCAGGGGAAACAACAAGCTACCTAAAAATGCATGGCACTAAGTGTGACAAAAATTGTCTATCTCTGCCAGAAGATAAGGAGGCTTTGAAACCCCTGTATTAATGAAAAAAATATCTCCTCGTCAGACCATTAAAATATGCAAGTGAGCAAATCTACTTCTCAACAGTGACAGGGATGATGCCAAAATGTTTTTCCACATTCTACACCCACTGTGTTGAATTATCTGTAGTATGGTGTGTCTTTCCTGAAAGGAGTGGAGAGGCCAAAGAATGCTGACATAATATGAAAAACATTGGGGGAAAAATTTGTGGGAAGAAAAGGAAAGGAAAAAATGCATGTTTTGTTTAAAAGCATGACCTGTCCTCCCACTGCAGCAACTCTCCCTGACAAAACAACTCTTGATGATATCTCAGCTTGAAATCTCATTAAATGGAACTGAAATTAAGAAGGAAGATATCCTAACAAGGAAAATACCCTGGCATGTACTAAAACTTCAGGAGGAGGAGGGAGGAAAGTAATTACAATTAATATAAACTTCAAAAATAATACACTTGGAAGCTTCTCTTCGTGAATGTGGAGAATATAGGATATAAGCTAGAGGAAATAAAAAATGACAACCAAGTGATAAACAGTCTGAACTTCATGTTCTTGAATTAAATTTCATGGCCTAATCATCACAAACAGTGATTCTAAATCACTCAGATGAGTTGCAGGGAGAAACAAAGGAGGAAGGAGTTCAATATAAGGCTATGTGTTTAGAAAATGACTGGAATGTAATTTGTTCATAAAACACAGAAAATTAAAGAGGTGACTGAAACCAATGGCAAAATTCTTATCCAGTTCAATGGGCCACAATATTATACAAGGTGGAGTTTTTTAAAGCACTGAATATAATTGCATGCTACCCTGGATGTTCTCACAATTAACATTTTTCTCAGTAGTGGTCACAGGAAAATTTTTTTCTTCCCACAATGCCCATTATTTTCTGTATTGCACTGACATACAGACTCTTTTCCCAGTAACTTTTTATTTCTCCCAACTCTTAGATTGTGTCACATTTTTGGTACCATTCCCAGAGAGAAAAAAACAAATCCTGCAGCCCCTCATGAGGCCAAGATCTTTTTAAAGCAGACCGGATGAACAATATCATGAACTTGGGACATTAGAAGGAATATCCTTGCTAATAATGCAGTCAAGCAGCAGGGCTTCATGTTTTGTGTGTCTTGTGCAATTTTGGGGAAAAAAGATTGAAAATACCACAATGCTGCTGCTCCCAAGAGGTGAGCTTGATGCTCAGAGCCACATCCTGAGAAAGAAGCACTGCAGTGAAGCACTGCCAACTTGACACAATGACATCTGTTTGGGCTCAGTACCCTCTGGTCTCAAAGGACAGTAAGAGGGACAAAGTAGGATATTTCTCCATCAAACCAAATATTATATTATTCTAGTATGCTCTTCAGCACATCCCAGAGCACTGGCAAGTGATTTAGTTGATGGACATGTAGGAAAAAAAATATGAAACACCCAAAGATTCTTTTAAAATACTATTTTAGTTAGAAAAAGGAAAATCTTGCTTCACGTTTTGAAAAGTTAACAATATGGAAAGCTTTCTGAAAAGTACCAGTACTGACATTCCTAGAGATGTCTTTTCTAGGATTCACTGACATCAGTGTTTCTTTGAATATATGTGATACTCTGTGGCAAATCATTAAATACTCAAGAGCAATCTACCTAGTTTCTCAATAAGCAATTTATATAGTGGCCTGGAATATATTTCTATTTTGTTTCCTCCATCTTATGCTCCACTCAGAATCTTCTTTCCCATTCCAAAGTTCAGGAAAAAATGAATGTTAAATCTGTAACATAACAGCAAAAAGCTTTTTGGCTTACATAGGTGGTGTGGTCGAGGTCATGTAGATTGATAAAATAAACATAAACAAGCATTTTAAGACTCTCTTTTGAACTTTTTGCTTTCTCAGCACTATATAATAGTTTACTTTGTTGCTTCAAATAAATTGCAGGAAAAAAGCCCTTATGTCCCTGCATACCTCATCTTTCCTTTAAGAACAAGGAAGATACAATCTGGCATGTTCCTTGGGTAAAATATGAAAATAACAAATCCCAAATAAACTCACTCAATATCCTGGCAGAAAATTTTCTGAACAGAGAACTGAAAATAGCAGTGAAAATAATTTTAATGAATCAATGTCATATAGCATTCCCATTCCAATGTTTTCTCTTTCTAGGGGTTTTCCATCCACACTCACCTTTTCACCAACACCTCCAACAGAGCCGATTGAGCCTGGGGGGCCTTGAGGACCCTACAGTGATAAAAGATATTTGTTATCCCAAATATTGTTATACAAAATAGAGTGCTTATTACCTAATTAGCAAGACAAAAAAAATAGGTTGATTCTTACATCAGCTCCATTAGGACCCTGGGGACCTCTTGGACCTGGTGGGCCAGGTGGACCCTGTGAGGTGGACATCAGAGACAATGTGATATGACAGAATCATAGAACAGATACAATATAGTTACAATCATGAAGAACTTCTGACCAATGAAAAACAATATACTCAGTCTCTGGAGGGCATTTAATCTTCACCATGCAACAGGAACAGCAGGGCCAGACTGCTGCCCGCTGGATGAGCTCACAAGGTGACAGGAGACCCAGGCTGTGTCACACAGTACCTGAGCAGGACATGACCCAATGCTTAGGACCCCCTGAGGATTGGTTCTTTCCCTACAGGTTCCCTGCTTGCCCGTCTCACTGACAGAGACCGTGGAGCAGCTCAAGTGCCAGTGCCAGCCCCGGGCAGAACTGCACCATGGTGCCTACAGATGGGCAGGAGTGAAGCATCCAGACTTGGCACGAGGTGCTGGAGGCGAACGTATAGAGTTGGGAGCTTGCATGGCAGTCAGGAACAGCCCACAAGGCATTCTGTCAGCAGGAGAAACAGCTGGAAAATGCATCAGCCAGGGAAAGTAAACAGAGCCAAACAGTGTTTACCATCTTCTGGCCTGCAGGTACCTGACGCTGTATGTTAACAACAACAAGGCCTGAACTTCAGGAAGGCAGCTCCAAACTCTCTGGTGCAGTGGAATCTACTTTTCCTCTTTCTTTCCTGAACCTGATTGTCACTGTCCTGTCTCAGGCACACAGAGCACCTGCTTTGCTATGTATTTTTCAGTATTTTCTCAGGTTACATAAACCTTGATATTAATGATGAGGGGATAGATGTGGGAAAGCAAAGTAAATCCCAGAGAGAGTTTATGTTACACAAAATGTTTCATACTAGGTCACCAAATTCAGGAGTATCTTATCAAACGGTGAGCTATAGAGAAAAGACAATAATATATGGAAAATATTCATGTCCTTCGGAGTGACCAGTGGGGAAGAAGACTTACCATTGGGCCCACATCACCATTTTCACCTTTTTCACCTGGTGGGCCAGGCAGACCCTAAAAAACAGAGAAGAATACGCTAAGTAGGGTCTCTGGAATGATTAGTTATAGATCAATATCTAACAATGTAAATCAGATCTACACATCAAACTTGTGAACTTGGGAGAGCGCAGGATGGTGAAACAGGAAGAAGACCTATTTGCATTAAAATGGAAAGAAAGGGAAGGGAGTTTTTCATATCACAGTAAATGTATAGGTAGTCCTATAGGTGACACAATGAATTTTGGGGGAAAAAAAACCCAACAAACACACACAGAAATGCAAAACTGGGTGATTTTAAAAACACTGCCAGGATTATCCAGAGCTCAGGTGGAAATCTGCGTAATTTATGCTCTGATATATATATTATATATATATATAAAAGTCCTGCTGCATTAAGTCTGTTTATGCATGAACCCCATCAGTATGGGATTGTTTCAGTTCTAATTAACTGATGCTATCATTTATTTAATAGAGGACAGTAGTCATTCAATTTCTGACACAGAAGTCAGTGTTCTTACAGATGTAAGGTAAAATAATAAAGAAATTTACCTGTAAGCCAATAGGGCCTGGGGGCCCGGGGAAGCCTCGAGGACCTTCATCACCTTTTTGCCCAAACATCCCTTGCTGACCTCTTGGGCCTGGCTCTCCATCACCTCCCTGTTTGGAAACAATGAAGGGCAAAACTATCACAGCTCTGATAGTAACAACAGGAAAAGCTCCATGGAAATGACTGGAAAACAACTACAAAAAGGCTCAGAATCACACCGAGTGTCTTTACAAAAGCATGTTCACCATCTTGGCTGGATGAAATCTGTTACACAAACAGAATACCAGCATGTGCTCTGGTTTAATATAGGTCAATTAGTGCTGCATTTCTCACAGAAACTTTCCCTGAATTCCCCCTTTCTCTCACATCTGCATCAATATTCTAGCTGTTGAATACCTATGTAAATATGAGTAGCAAAGAGTTCTACCAATATTCAGGATAAAAGAATTCAGAGCCTTCTAAATAAAAATCGGAATTAATTCTTATTCTTAGTATTAGGTAGATTTTAAAAAGAGACACTCTCTTTAACTGCATCTGTACTGAGCTGCCAAACACACGACCACTCAAGTTCCCTGAAAGGATGGCCCCCCAGTCACTATTTACAGTATTTAATTTTTAGCAATTTTGTCAAATTATTGCCCTGCTGTAAATCTGCCATACAGTAACACCCATGCACCCTTGTTTACAATAAAGAACTGCATGTAAGTGGGCAGGGACAGAACTGTTAGTGGTGTTTTGAAAGATATTCGTGAGTAAGGAGCAAAGAGCCCAAAGAAGGCAGTAGCAGCTGAGTTATGCGGGGTTGGCTCTGAAAGAGCCACTTACAGCTATACCCGGGGCTCCAACAGGACCCTGCAGACCTGGTGGACCCGGAGGACCCTGCAACAAACACATCCAAAAGGACAAGTTAGTGATTGTGACATCTGCAATGAGATTAAAAGCAAATACAGACATGAGAGAAAACCTGACTTACACCATCACAATCTATTCAGCATTTCCATGTTTCTCCACAGAGGATGTAGCATCATTAACAAGTCCTTTCCATTCAGTACAAACTATTTATCTCTCAAAACCTCAAATGTTCACATCTATAACAGACAATGCTGGCATTTGTTAGAAGCTAATTTTTAATGTTTAAGAGTAGCTTTCCATGCGAACATGAATCAAAATGAAATTTTTCACTAATAAAAATATCAAAACTTTCAATGAGATTTATGTAAAATATCCCTCAACCTTTAAAACATCATCTAAAAATCTATCTTTAATTCAAATGCTTATTATTTGGAGTTTTCATGAAACTGCTAATTATTTTTGTAAGATCACAAAGCTTATTTTGACCTCCAGGAGACATGAGAAAGTGCAAGTTCTTGCTGAGTACTTGGAATCACATTCTCTTTGATATCAAGTCTCTTTTCAACAGAATGGCAAAAAACCCCCAAAAAGACAGTCTCTGAGAGGAATGTCTTCTTTTCATTCTCCCTGCAGAATAATAACTAAGTTATATTGCACATAATTAGAAGTCAGTCATGCAGATGTGATATAATGAAGCTATCAGAGTACAGGAATGCAAGATATTACTTCATGATGAGGCTTAAATGACGTGGTAGTTTGAATCTTGTTTTTGCAACATTAGAGGAAGTAGACTGATAAAGAGTGACACTAAGAAGGCACTAAACTTCACACCTGGTCTTGGCTAATTCTAGTGTGTTTCAGATGCCAAGTTGCCTGTAACTTCAAGGCTTCAAATTCTGGTTTAGAGCAGAATAATGCTGTGATTTACTGTCTTTGCTAGGCCTAAAATTAGATTATTGTGCCCTTTATAGGGGGGATTAAATAAAGGGACTTCTAAGTCTTGTAGTCTATTTCTTTCTCTGGGTTTTATATATATTTTGGAGAATTTTATTTTCTAGGGAGTATGAAGCATCAAGCTCTGTATTTCTTCTCTTTTACAGTTTTATTTTTGTCCCATACCTGATGGCAATACATGAGACAAAGCTTTCTAGCCTCTGTGGTGACATATCTAAATGAAAGGACTCTGAGGAATGCTCAGCTGACTGGGAAGTGTTAACATGAGAAAGGGATTTGGCATGTGTGGATTCTTCTACACTCTTCGAGATGCTTCAATGTGCTCCTTCATTTTATAGGCTCTGGAATGAGGCCTTCACATTTTTAAACTCATTTAAAAACCCATTTTGATATAAAGCACTATTGGAACGTACTCTGCAATTGATTAATGAGGAGTTATTTGGACACATGGCCAGATTCTTTTTATCCATTGCTCTGGAGGGCAAATGGAGAAAGTCTGATCAGAATCATGAGAGAATCTTCAGTTAATAAAGGCAGCTTTGATAACTGTGGAGGTTTTGAAGTTCAAGAGAAGACAGGACATCAACAACAAAATTTTGCTGTCTTAGCTAGAATACGCCAACATAGTTAGGCACAGTATTTTCAAACCCACAAAAAAAAAATCTTTGTTAGTTTCAATGGGGAATTGAAGATTTTTCCAGCTCTTCTTAAGCAGGAAAGATGAATCAGTTCTTTGATCAGGATCCTTGCTGTGATCAGGCTCTAAATGTCCACTAAGGCCTTTTATGGGGTGGTTTGAGATTGTAAATATCTATTCTTTATGTCCTTTGATAAAGAACTGGGTGCTTCCTCTTCAGAACCTTTCAGAGGTGACCAACATACCCTTTCTCCCTGCCCCAATAGGCATCTGTCAGCATGTTGAAAGGAAAACAGATTTAAAACAAACACATTCTGAAATTGTCAGGGTTGAATGACTGCAGTTGAGGGCAAATAGATTCAAGACACGTGACTTCAACTAGAGTTACATTCACTTCAACTAAAGCCTCAACACTGAATCCTCTATTTCAAGAATAATGTATAGTATTTTCAAATGCATTAAACCTTGAGAGTGGGAGTCCAGGATACATTCTCAAATGATAATGCTGCAGACATTTTATTTGTAAAGCAGGTCTGCTGGAACAGGTCCAAGTGCATCCGTACTCACTATGGGAACTGTGGTCACAGTCTAATGCTCAGCATAACTAGCTGTGCTGAAATTATCTGAAACTTCAGAAGAGTGCAGCTTGTGTTTTTTTCCTGAATTTCTCTGATGCAAAGCATCTCTAACGAAGAGGCGTGGCAAAGGGGAAAACAGGATGTGCCTGTGATCACATGCAAAGCCTGAAGTGGAACTGGATCAGAGGCTGGAACTAGCTGATACTGAAGTTCATTTCCAGCCCAAGCCATTCTGTGATTCTGTAATTCTGTAACCTGTGATTTGCTTGAGTATGTACATATCCTCCCATAAACATCATCTGATAATATGTAAACCATAAATTTGGAGTAGTTTTTAGAAGTAATTTACTGCTCTGTAACTTGTTAGTGTCAAAAATCAAACTGTTTTCAAGATAAATATACGTAGCAATAAATACCCCTGTGTTGAGTTCAGAGCTCTGCTAACTGTGAATGGAGTTGAAATATATGCCATTACTTCTCATTTTTTTCTTAAGGAAAAGTATTCAAGTAAAGTAGCAGTTTATCTAGAAATTGAACAGAAGTGAAAACATACCCTTTTGAATTTTTAGGGAAGAAACTACAATCCAACTGAAATAAATAAATGCTAGTTTTATTCTTTCTAGCTTCAAATTTCACAGTGAAAAAAGCTTAATTTTGTATGTCTGGCCTAAATAAAAGAAGGAAGTGCTTGAACTTTAGAATTAATTTTTGAAGACAGAAAAATGTCAAATCAAAACAGTATAAATATGATTAGTCCTATGTTCACTATTAGGCTTAAAGATAATATATGAAAACTTGTATAAGCCATTTCATGGCTAAGATGCCAAAGCTGAGTATGTTCACACAATGCAGTCAGAGAAGTTCAACACAGTAAGAGAACGTATGGGAGTTCTTGGTCTCTCCAGTTAAATGCAGAATGGAGGAATTTCAATGATGTGGGAAGGGTGCTTAAGAATGTAGTTTATATTTTGTAATGATTCTGTAAGCTCTAGGAATATACTAAATACATGCCTGGATCTGTAAGTACAAAATTCTAGTATTCACTAAAACATCATTGTTTTGAAGGAGCATTTTAGGAGTGTGCCTTTGTTTCTGCTCACTTACGTAGCAAGGCTACCTGCATACTTCATGCATGAATACCTTTTATTTATAAAGAATAGATGTTAACGCACAAAGGATTTTGCTACTCACGTTTTCTCCTTTGTCACCTTTACTACCTTTCTGACCTGGTTCACCAATTTCACCCTGTAATTGAAAGTTAAAAGTTAAACTTGTTTAAAATGGTCTCCTTCACACTTAGCTGAAGTCAATATCACAGTATCTCTAAATGTTCCCTTTGATATGATTATTCTATGTTTTATGCTGCTGCTTCAAGTGTGAAAGCCTAAAGGGAGCAATTCTGCAGTGATCAACAGTGTGTCATATTAATCCAGATATTGATTGCTGAATTGAAAAGGGCAACAAGACCTGGTTTTGAAGTATAATACCACTGAGTTCTAAATAAAGGAAATTGCTCGTGTCACCTTCAACATGAACTTATAATGAATGTATCCTGATTTACAGACTCATGTAACTGTTTATGACTAACAACTGCTTCTCACTGGAGTGTACAGTACTTTAAAACTTCAAAATTATTCAAATCACCAAGAAAATGTGTTAGAAAATAATGTTTTCTTTATACAGTAGTAAAAGACAAATTAAATCACAGAAAATACTGTCTGCGGGATAAATAACACTCATGCATCACAAAAATGAATGTTGAAATCTTTTCCCTTTGCTAACTAACAGTGAAGTGCTGGGTCAAGCAACCACAGCAGATGGTCCTGAAAGGTGCCATATTCTATATTCTGCCAGAGGTCAACAGAATATCTCTGCTGTGAACATAATTATTTTGACACCCTTAACCTATCAGCACAACCTCTGGTGGTTCTGAATCCCTGTATATTACTGAAGACATTTCATCTTACTCATTCAGTAGACCAAGTTTCTAAAATAGGCAAAAATCAATTTTGGCATCCTTTGCCTTATTTTGCCACACTTTCATCTTGTTTCTTTGCCAGGATAAATGTTATTCTACTAGTTCTTTAACACAAATCCCAATGTCTCATGGCATCTGTCCCTCAGACATTTGGTTATGGAAGAGGTTTTTAGGTATTTTTTGCAGTAGGCAGAAGGAATTTGGAGGAAGCAGGGATAAGATTTGTCGCTTCATCACCCTATTTATTGTGAGGAAAGCTACAGAGAACTGTACTGACAGATCTCCCAGATACACCAATACCAATTATAATGATTCACCTTGTCACCATCTTCTCCAGGAGAACCACTAGGACCAGCAGGACCAGGAAGTCCTACAGGACCCTGTATTCCATCACGTCCAGCTGGACCTTGGGGACCTTTTTCACCCTGTTTTTGAAGAAAATGAAGCAATCCACATTATCACAAGAGAGTAATGAAAACTTCAGTACAGGGAATCACAGTACCAATGCAAAATTAAAAAATCCGCTCCCCTCCAAAAAAATCCCCAATAAAACAGAAAACACCACGGCAGAAAGAAAACTATCAAGGGAATAAAATATATAAGAGAATTATATGAAGTAATAATGGAAGCTGATGTCAAATACACTTGTACTCTAATGCAGAGTGGCTGGGTACAAGGTTTTAATGAAAGGCTGATTTATATCCACTCCCTGCTGTGATATTGACAGGTTTACCCTTCCTGGTTTTAGAGAGCATGATAAGAAATGTTTTGCTATGGACGTGTTTGTAAATCAAAAATGAGTAGGCGGGGTATTCTGAGAATACATATTGAACAGGCAACAGGCACCAGAGTGGGAACCAGTAGCATTCTGTGATGAGAGTGTGTGCTGGGGTAGTTTTATGGGACTGTGATTACTCACGGGAGCACCCTTCTCTCCAGCGGGACCGGGAGGCCCCTGAGGGCCAGGACGGCCTGGCAGACCGATGGGGCCAGCAGTGCCCGCAGCTCCACGCTCTCCTGGTGAGCCCTGCAAAAAGATACACAGGATAAAGGAGTTCTGGGAGAGCCCTGTTAATGCTGGTGGTTTTCATGAGGCAAGTCAACAGAGAAGCTGTTTATCAGTGCGAGTTCAGCTGGTTGAAGGTTACGCATCCATCATGCATGCAAGTAAAGAGAAAAGGCTGAAAGGACCGACTTGAAGTTCATATTCAATACAGTTCATACAACAATAATTTTACTTTTAGTAAATATCACTTTCTGTGTTTGTTCATCATAACGAGAGTGTCCGTACAACCAGCCTGTTTTCAAGAACTTATTTCCCTCTATGTTTTCAAAATATATTAAAATACTACTTTGATGAAAGAACATTCACCGTATCAAAATACAGAACTAAGTCACACCACAACCAAAATTTTTAGTAAAGTTTTGTGCTGTTCATTGCTGTGATGATCACATTTCGGCATTTCAATTCACCTCTGCAAAAATCCATTCAAGTATAGTGACTAATTTAGTGTGTTCTACAGAGGAGTTGTTTTATGTACCAGCATCTTTAGATAAGCACAGAAAAAGTTAAAAATCTAATTATATGGATTAAAGGTGAAACAAAAGGCACTATGTATTGAAAACCACTAAAACTGCATCTTTGTTTCCTGTCTTTTAAATAATTTACAATTTTTGCTGTTAAATGTTTGTTAAAGTACTGTTAAATGTTTGTTTGCAGTACAAAAATATTTCCCCAGCTTTTCAGCTTTACACCTTCAAGATAGTTTGCAACACTTCAACGTTATGACTTGTAATACCACTTCTCCAATTGATATAGTAGAAGAGGGATGATACATCACAGAATAGAAGAGCAATAGGTGGTGTACCCTAAGACTCTAAATAGCCTTTTTTTTAATATTTAAGCAAGATCAAATTTGCTGTCTTTTAGATATTGGAATTTTAAGATGCTTTCACCTATGAGGACCCTATTTTTTTTTCTTTTATTCATGACATACTTGTCCCAGACTGACCTCATTAGCATAATTGGTACTAATTTCATAATAAGGTGCTTTTCCCTCCACATAAATGTGACAGAGAAGAGTGCTGAATGGTTTCTCAAAGTATTTTAGCAAGTTATTACAGTAAGATCTAAATTTGCGTGGGTGTTCAAAACAATTATTTGTATGAAAATCATAGATGATTTTATCCTTCCAGGTGTTGAGATTTTTTTAAATTCTGGGTGGCTGCCTGAGTTTCTGTCCTATTTCTGTTATTTTAGGTCCTAAGGCTTCAGTGAATTCAATGAGAAAAAGTCATTACCCTACAGCCATACTACCATGGTCTCCGATCTTGTCAGCTCTCATAAGCTAAACAATTTTATGTCAACTCATCAGGAGGATGTAAGAATAGAGAGGAAAAACCCAAAAAAACTCATACATCTTTCCTGTGTCAGGCAGCAGACACTAACAGAGGCCATCATTTCCAGTAGCTCTTTTTAATCAGGCAACTTTTCTCATTTATCTTTGCCTTTCACATGAGTTATGAAGAGGGTGTACACCTTCTGTTCTCAAGAAATCTCTCCTTTCTCTGACAGAATGGCCTCTGAGCACAGCAGAACATATTAAATTATAGTCCCAACTCAGAAAAACATTTTAAGCAGCTTCTTAAGTCTGTTTTATCTTTCTGTGTTTGTTGTTTGTTTTTTTTTTCTGGTCACCCTGTCCCACTATGAAACAAGCTCCTTATGTTATGAAACCACTTGTTAACCTTTGGTCTTGCAGAACTCACATCCTGGAATATTTTTATTAATTTGCTTTGTTTTTTTTTTTAAACTTTTCTACAGAATGGAAGTGTCATGTTTTGTCTTGCATTGCTATACAGACTAGAAACTCATTAGCAACCTTGGGTTTATCTCACTTCCTGTGAGGAGATATGTAATGACAGCTATTGTATACATTGCACTGCAGCAGCAATACTTTTTACTGATGGTTCACAAAATGCTCAACAAGTGAAGGTCCCCATGACTGTAAAATGTTGTCAGATAGATGAAGATAGCTCTAGATAGTTCAGTACTGATAATTGGGTAGCCTACAGCTGGCTTATTCTGAGTCTAATTTGAGCATCCTATTCCTAAATGAGCAAATGAAAAATGACTGCTTGACATTCCAAAGAGCTTTCTCTCATCAGCATTCAGCATTCCACACGGTAGTAGGAGAAGGGAAGAAAACAAACAGAAGCAACAAAGAGAGCAGATAAAAGAGAGCTGTTAAAAAACCCTCAAAAACCTGCCCTCACAATAACACAAAAAACAACCACAACTCACCCACCCACCCCAAAAAAACCAAACCATGAAAATACGCCCCCTCAATCCTGCAGAACCCACTCTTTCTCTGACATGCATTCATGCCTTTCTTTCTTTGGTCCAAATCCCTCTAAACAGAGTAATTGGCATATGCACAGTATTTGGAGCAGTCATTTGTTTGGTATGCTTGCAGATGTATGCACCAGCCAAATAAAGCTTATAATTGACTATATATGCTAGTTAGAAACAATTGGTATTGGCAGGGAATCAGAGGAAAGTCAGCCAGTGGCATGGATTCGCTTCCTATTCTAAATGGCAAATGAAGACTCCACTACAATTACACTTCTGTGTGTACCCGCTGTTGGCTAAAAATAGATGGGAAAATATTTTCAGACTATTTGATTCTTATGGTCTGCTGTGAGCTTCTGTGAAAAAAGCAAGTAAATGTGTTTTAATTGTGGTGCTTAAAGGTGCACAGAAACCCAGTATTAAGGGCACCTACATACCTTTTTTCACTGAATATTCTTTCAAGATAAGTTAGTAATTAAAGATGAAACAGATAAAAATCCTACTGAGGACTCCGCAAATATTTTAAGGGCAACTTGATCCTGTTTGTACTTCAAGTTGCACTACAGTGAGCTCAAAATATATTTAAAAAAATTAAAAATTTTGCCCTTCAAACTCTCTTTCAACTCCTGCTACCACTACATCTATTTCTATTTCCAGACTTAAAGACTGGAAAAACTATATGCAAAAATTCTCAGCCTCCTAAAGATTTCTTTCTATGAATGTTTACCTTAGCAGGAAGGGTGGCCCCAACACGAACAGGTTTATGTACTGAAGTCCTTGATAGTGTGCTCCTGACACCCATACTCTGTGTGTTTCTGGACTATAATTAATGATGATTTCCGTCTTGCACTGAAATCCCATTAGCTGGGGAGCATTAATAGTGTTCCTGGATTTTCTCTACCAATTTAGTTTCACATGAAAGGAATACTATTCATGAGTTCTGAGAGAGCTCTGTGATTTGAACCGAAGGATGGTAAATGTGGATAATTGAGATATCCTCCTGAAGAAAGCTCTGATTTTTTCAACTAAAACATTAACTTATACACGCCCTATAAGAATTAGAAAAACATGGATCATCTGAATTTCAATTCAAAGATGTATTTCAGAATATAGACGACTATCACTAAATAAGGCGTGTATTTTGCCTCACATCTTGTGTGAACTGTCTTTCTGACAGGAAAGACATGCCACAGGAGTGGCACAGCTCCTGTGTGGACAATGCTGGCTGGCAAAGGGGGCTGTGTCACATGTCAGCTTTGCCTGTGCTGGCTGCTCTGTGCATGCTCAGAAGGGCTCTGGGTCACTGCACCTGAACCATCTGCTTGAGAGGTCAGTCCAGCCTTAGGGGCTCCTTCAACAAAAAATCAGGACATGACCTTTGGACTGAAGAGACTATTCTGATCTGTGCTTTCTTGACTTTGATTTGTCCTTTCTTTTAACATTTCAGGTTCTCCAGATGGGTAAGATGATATCCCTTTTGACTCTCCCCACTAGATATCCGTTCCATTCCATTCCATTCCATTCCATTCCATTCCATTCCATTCCATTCCATTCCATTCCATTCCATTCCATTCCATTCTTTGTTTTGTTGCCTTTTGGGAATATGCATATACTGCACAGTGTTAAGAACTGTAAATTCAGGTTTTTGGCATTAGGAATTCAATAATTCATTTTAAGAATTCAAGTCCCATGTATTACTTGTACTGTACTATGTGTGGCCTTTCATCCTTGTTTAATGCATTCTAATCTGAATATGAATTGCAAAGACATAAGAGAGCTTTGTTGAAGCACATAGAAATTCAGCTCCTCTATTACTTTTTTTTCTAACATGAATAGCTGTGATGATTGATTCTTTTCTTTTTTAACTCAATTGCACTGAATGAAAGAAATAAGTTGACAAGATGACTGTCAAAATCTACACAATTCACATTTGGGAATAACTCTACCATGTTTTGAATGCCAGAGCATCCTTGTAGAACTTCTTTGCATAAAGCACGACAACAGAGAATAGGTAACTTGAAGCATACTCTAGTATTGAGCTTAAAACACTGGGAAGGAAAATTCCTGCATTACATGGTTTTACACAGTTGAACAAAGGGAACACAGGAGTACAGGGTTTGCATGGCAAGGGTTTGGTAGCAGGGGACTACAGGGCTGACTTCTGGGAGAAGATGCCATTTTCCCCCATGTCCAGCAGAGCTCACACCAGCCAGCTCCAAGATGGACCCATGGGCTGGCTGTGGCCAAGCCCATAAGTGACGGGGTAGAACCTCTTGGACAATGTATTTAAGAAGTGGGGAAAAGATGCACAACAGAGGAGGAGCAGAGATCCACCCACAGCCATGGAGGACCCCACACTGGAGCAGGTGGATGCCCAAAGGAGACGGTGACCCCGTGGAGAGCCTGCAGTGGCACAGGGTCCGGGCAGGACCTGTGGCCCTGTGGAGAGAGGAGCCCACACTGGAGCAGGTTTGCTGGCAGATATTGTGACTTTGTGGGGGACTCTCACTGGAGCAGCCTGCTCACAAAGAACTGCACTGGGGGGACCCAGCCTGGAGCAGTTCATGGAGAACTGCAACCCCTGGGAAGGACTCATGTTGGACAAGTTCATGGAGGACTGCCAGACAGCCAAGGGACCCCACGCTGGAGCAGGGGAGGAGTATGAGGAGTCCTCCCCATGAGGAGGAAGGAGTGGCAATGTGGGATGAATTGAGAGCCATTCCCATCCTCCTGCACTGCTTAGGGGCAGGATAAAGCAAAAACCAAGAGTGAAGTTCAGCCTGGGAGGAAGGGAAGGTGGGGAGAAGGTGGGTGTTTTCAGACTTTGTTTTTGTTTCTCCTTATCTATCTTACTCTGATTTGATTGAAAATAAATTAAACTCATTTTTCCAGTCTGTTTTGCCCATGATGTAACTGGTGGCTGATCTCCCTGTCCTTATCTTGACTCACAAACCTTTCAGTATCTTGTCTTCTCCTGTCCAGCTGAGGAAGGCAGGGATAGAGCAGTTTGGTGGGCACCTGGCATCCAGCCAAGGAAAGCCCACCACAACAGCTTGAGTCCACCAGTCACCATCCATGGATTTTTCCACTGCAGAAAACCTCTCTCATCTCAAAACCAATTTGTATAAGTGCCAAGTATCAAGCAGCAAGTAAATGTCATAAGTAAATCTAGTGGCAGAAGACTTCAACATTCTCTACCTTTATACTGCCTGCATGATTATTAGTATGGATACTTAGTAAAAGTCTGATCTGTCTGCTGTTCTACAGACTGCGTTAATGAAAACACCACAGCATCTAAAGAAGAAAAAGGGTTATTAGGTAATATTGTTTATATTTCCATAAAATTATTAAGTTTACTTACCATTGGGCCAGGCGGACCCTGTGGGCCTTCCCCTCCTTTCAGACCAGATGGACCCTAAAAAATGGAAAGGAAAAAAAGAACTCGTCTACTAAACTGGAAAGTTCACTGGAAAATTTTGCAACACATATAATAGGAATGTGTAGAGATCCAAAGAAACAAACCTGAATCAATTCCTTTCTTCTTATCTAGTCAATTATATTTGACAATGTTGGATGCTTGATGTCTGTTCTCTTATTGCATTGAATTTAAGCACAGTAGAAGACTTCATGAAATAAAGGAGTTAATACATTGTTTCTTTTATTTAGAAATATCATGTCAATTGCTCTAGTGCTTATATCATACCTGAGCACCTGGAAGGCCTCTCTCTCCAGGGAAACCACGAAGACCTGCTGGTCCATCTTTCCCAGGAATGCCTTGAGGGCCTGGATCACCCTGTGAAACACATTACATTTTGATTAAAATTTAAGTTTAATAATTAGGTGTGCAATGAGCAACAAAAATTAACTACCAGATCCTAGTTACAGTAATGAAAACAAGGATTGTGCTTCCAGCTATTCACCCACTAATTCTTTTATCAGTACAATCATCTGTGGTTAAATTTATAATGAACTTTGACAAAATACAGTACCAGTTATGGAATACAAATAGTGAAAAACACAACAAGCCATAAAAATATATTTAAAAATACATTGAATAAAAAAATTGATACCCACTTATAATCAAAAATTGAATAGAATTACATAGTAACTAGATAAGTAGTATTTTTCTTGTTCCCCAATGGTAGTCAAAAATTAGGCAAAGAGTTAAATTTATTCAGTGATATTCTGCCTTTTATTCACTAGTACACATCTGACTTTAAATGCCAATGAGCAATTTTCTACCTTGGTGTGAATATGTCATTACTAAGTATCTCCATATTGAATACAGAGTATACACAAACGATTTTTAAAATAAATTTTTCAAGAGAATTCTCATTATTTCAGTGGAAGCAGATACAGCTCTAAAATTGGAATCTTCCAGTCTTCCAAGTCCTTCTGGATGAAACCTGCCAATCATGATTTTACACTGCATGTTCTGATTTTATTCTGCATGTCTACATGATGATTTGAAATGCCACACTGTCAGCATTGTTCCCCAAAGCCACATCATACCTTAGCACCTTCTTTTCCTGCAGCACCTGGGAGGCCTTGTTCACCTGGGGGACCAGGAGGTCCTGGATGGCCTCTTTCACCAATTGGTCCAGTCTCACCAGTAGGACCCTAAGCACAAAAGAACAACTTTAGTCACCTGAAGTTTTTTACTGTCTTGCAGGGTGTGGGAGGAAGTGGAGAGGAGCAGACTCTCAATATCCAGCTGTGATGTTACCAAGCAGTATGGCCATTGGTTAGCGTACATTCCTCACCTTCCCTTCAGGCAAGGCTGACTTACAAAATATCTTTGTCCTATAAAATAAATCTTGCATTGCATTTTGCCTGCAGACACGTCTGTGCAGCTTCCAAGGAGTGAAATCCTGACCTTGTTCCTTAAGCACTGAAGCTTTAAAACACAGCGTGTATGGGAGAAGGTTACAAAAAGGACACGGGAGAGAAATCTGTGTACTATTCTTGTCTCAAAACACTTCTGTACTGTTGTTTTTCTGAGTAATAGGAATTGTAAAGCAGGGGGGTTGAAAGACCTCTCTTCAGATTCCCTAGCAGAAAAGTTCCACTGAGGGAATTAGCTAAAAAAGCTCTAAATGCTTGATTAAGTTGTAAATTAATAAGGTTAAAACCAAATGAACTTTCAGTAATTTATCTCTCCACAATCTAAAAGTTACTAAAAATTTTTCTCTGGCAAGAAATTAACACATTTTGTGATTGATCTTTCTAAACTGTTTAATGGCAGAGAAATCTATCTCCTTCACTTCTGTAAACCACCAATTTCATAATCACATAAAAAAAACCCTAAAACAACAACAAACCAACAAAAACCCCCAACAAATCAAAACATAAAACAAAGTGGAAAGGTAACCCAAATATTTTCATTTTTTTTTGTGAAATCACTGATGATTACTAAGTATACCTTTCTAATATTGTGATGCAACTTTTGTTAAAATAGTTAATATAACCATTGATATGATCTTTTTAATACAGCAAAAGCAACTGCCTTATCCATAATATAACCGTTAAACATTGGTCTCATGAAGTCAACTATGAAATGAAATTATGTACCTGAGGGCCAACAACACCACCAGGACCAGGAGGACCAGTTTTTCCTTGAAAACCCTGTGAAATAGTTATAGAATATTACATTACCCTTTACAAGTTACAGAAGAGCAAAATTCATATCTGTGCTGAAGAGGTGAATAAGAAATTCCATGTCACACATTCCTTTTCTTCAGGAACTAAAAAAGAGAAATCTTTTTTGTCTATGTATGCTTAGAAACGAAATGCTGATTATTCTCTCTTCCATCTATCAGTTCCCATCTCTCTGAGGTGGTACAGCAGTAAAAATTGCCGTCAGTTCTACAGATCTCCCTAGGAGAACTTGATTAGATGAGTTTGAATGCATAAGTGATGCAGCTAAAAGACAGTTGAAAATACATTTTTACATATGTATATTATGAATCATAAAGCCTGACATAAAAAGGCTATATAAAGAGAGACACAGATAGAGGATTAAGTTGGAAAGGCATTAAAGTGGAGGTGAGACAAAAAATAAATGAAAAGAAATAAACATCCAGGGAAGGTGAAGGTTATATAGAAATGGTAGAAAAGGCAGCATGAGTGCCAAAAAAAAAAGGAAGCTAAAGAGAAATCAATGTGATGTCAAAAACAGAATAGAAAGGAAATATTTTTGAGACAGTTTTTTAAAACATGGACAAATTTTACCGAATTTTCATTTTCTAATCAGTGGCTCCAGATTTCAGGCCAAAATAATCAATAAAATGAATGAGAATGTCACTTTATAATAATAGCACTGTTTAATGCATCTTTAAATTATGCTAAATTATTTCTTTCAAGTATTGGGAGAGTGTTAGTGCATTCCTGCTTGGTCACGTTAGGGTCCTACACAATATTGCCTGCCAAACAGCCTGTGTCTGCCTCCTGCTCTGCTCACCTGTGTAATAACAAAGGGCTCATCCGGCCCCAGTTTTTTCAAATATTGTGCCCTACTCAGCTTTCCTCTGAGCACAGTCTGACTGACTATTCCACCAGTCCCTGTCTGAGCTTCTCTGCCTCAATGTGATTCTGCTCCTGCTGCCAGCCAGACGTTACCAGGGTTCAGTCTGGCCCATAACTCAGGCGCTCCCTCAGACCTCTGAAATGATCTACATTAAAAAAAAAAAAAAGTACCCCTTTCTTCTAATGACAGAAAATCAGAAGTGCTCCAGATGGAGTCATTCCCATGTCCCATCCTTTACACAATCAAGGCTTCCTCTGTAAGCCTGTTCTCAGGAAAGACAAAGAACGTAGAACATCACCCACTTGCTGAAAGCACCTTGAGAAAACCTGCTAATCCTGATTTTGCAGAATGCATTGATACTTTGTTTCTTGTTGCTCAAGATGGTACCCTGCTGTCTGTCTTCTGTTACAAACTTACCTATTTCTACCGATCCAGATTTTTAAAAGATATAAAAAGCAATGGAGATTTCAGCAGCACCTACTCAAGAAGACCTGATCCTTCTTCCATGGCTTCATATAAAATATTTAGCAATAAAAAAATTACACTAATGTCTCGTGTGTGTGCTTTGAAGTGCCTAAGTAGCCTCCATTTTTTTTTTTTTGTTATTTTTTTTAAAAGACAATTTAATGAAATGATTTATTAGAGGGCAAGAAGAAGGCCCTCAATTAATTCTAGTAGATTACACAGGTGAAATAAAATATTTCTATTTTATCTTTTCACAAGCATGAAACTACATTCTTTCATAACAGCAAACAATCTAGCAATTTCCACTGTTGATGCCTCCTGCTGAACTGAGATTGACATCACTGAAATTTATAATCACTTCTAAGGACAAACTGGCATAATATTGGTTTTCAGTATAAAGCTTATTCCTACATTTCTATTCAAAATTATTTCTCATGATATTACTGTTCCTATGTCTACAATTTCAACAAACAGTGTCAGTTCTTCAAAGTGTATCTGCCTTACTGGGGAAAAAAGTTGCAGCCTCTTCTCCACCAATAGTTACCTCGGTTGCTGTCAACATGTGCTTATTATTCCATAAACAAACTGCAGAGTGCAACCTGGGAATCTGGCTCTCTAATTTGTTAAGCTTGACTGTGTCTCTTATCCTAATTCCCTAATTGCTGAAATGCCCATATGCACCAATGAACTTTATAATAAGATATGTGTCTAAATAAGAAACAGAATTCTTAATGCCCTTATCTACCAGTGAGTGCAATGGAAGTTTTCTATTTATACATTTTTTAAACTCTTGAAGTGGATATGTTCATCAGGAAAAGAAAATCAACAAGCCTACTGATTGATTTAAAACTATGGTTTTCTACAAAAACACATATATGAGACCCCACGGGGGAAAAATATTTTAAACATAGTTTTGGCCCAAGTTTTCAAACACACAGGGCAGAAAACAATTCTAATGAAAAGCTGCATTTGCTCCTAAGTTACTCAAGTTTTTTTATTGGTGTAACTACTAAACCCAAAGTGATACAAAATTAGAGAACCATAGCACTGAGTGAATCCTGAGGGACCTGGTTCAGATTTCACAAAGCAGCAGAGTTTCATTGTATCTTGAATATTTTGTTACAAGTCACATCACATTCTCAGAATGGCTGAGGTTGGAAGGGACCTCTGGAGTCATTCTGTCCAACTGCTCTGCTGAAGCAGGGCTGCCGAGAGCTGGTTGCTCAGGAATATGTCCAGATGGCTTTTGAATACCTCAGATGGAGACTCTGCAGTCTCTCTGGGTACTCTGTGACAGTGCTTGGTCACTCTCACACGGAGAAAGCGTTTCCTGATGTCCAGATGGAACCTCCTGTCTTTCAGTTTATGCCCATTGCCTCTTGTCCTGTAACGGGGCACCACGGAAAAGAGCCTGGCTCCATCTTCTTTACAGCCCCCTTCAGGTATTTCTGTACTTGGGTGAGACCTGAGCCCTCTCCTGGCTCCATCAGCCTTTACCCACAGCAGAGATGCTCCAGTCCCTTAATCATCTTGGTGGCCCTTTCCTGGCCACTCCCAGGAGCCCTCTCTTGTCCTGAGGAGCTCAGAACTGGACAATGCTCCGGGCCTCAGCAGGGCTGGACAGAAGGAAAAGACCCCCCTGCTGCAGCACAGGATGCACTCTGCTTTCCTTGCTGTACTGGCACATTACTGGCTCATGCTCAAAGCAGTAAACTAAAGGGAAAATTGTAACTTCTTAACAGCAAAGTAAAGAATGAGTTTGAGCTTCCTGCATTGTAAACAATGATTACAATTGATCCTTATGGTACACAACACGGTCTTTGCATCATTGCAAAGGAAAAGAACAGAGAAGTAATCAATGTTTCACACACAAAAAAGCCACTATCACTGCAAAGCATTAAAATGTCACAATGCTACAATACTAGCAAAAGAAAATAGAGATTTTCAGAGGGGTGTGTTACTCCAAACTCTGTGCTCCTCCTTCCAGCAGTGGAAGTGACTCAGCAGTCACTAACAGATTTCCAGTGAAGCTAGAGCCTAAAACAAATTCTACATGCTGAGAAAATTTCTCAATAAATTCATTTATGGCTTTCTCTAGATCTGAAAAATCCAAGTGAGAATTTTTATTTTATAATGGAATATGAGTAACATTCTGACACACAGAAATAGTGTGTATTTTAAAGATAATTCAATTAAAAGTATTACATAGTATTTTTTTATTTTGATGCTAGAATTTATTCATTGTGATTCTTAGAGAATCACAGTTTTTATTGGTTTCAAAATTTTATTTTATTTTAATAGGTTAAATTATTCCTAATCCTACTTTCCAAAGGTCTTGGCTTTTCAAGTTTTTTAGCAGTTTATAATCAATAAGATTTTTTTTTTATGCTACTATTTTTGGTACATGGCATTCAGTGAGAAAACTACTGTATAGTAATTGTCTGAAAAATCTTAATTTAAATTGAGATCTGAGTATTAATCTCTTTTACTTTTGTTGAGTATTTAATCTCATTCTGATGTTACTAACTGGACATAGCAAAGCATAACCTCACGCTTGGAAAAAACTAAAGCTTTCTCACACCCCACCTACAAGAAAATTACAGTTATGTAGCCTCTTGGTGCTAGCCTCTTTCCCTTTTTCCCTGTTGTCTCTCTTTCTTTGGTTTTGATCACATAATCTTGACCTTTAGGACAAAACTAACACAGCAGAGTACATTTACTTACAGTCTCACCCCGCTGTCCTGGGTGCCCAGGCAAGCCATCTTTTCCAGGTGGACCCTGAAATTATAAAATACGTAAATGAAGCATTTTTGTAGCCATCCTCAGAAAAAGTGTGCAATTAGCTGTCAGAATCTCTGCTCTTTGCTTATTTCTAGACTAGTCTTTGGTAAATTTTAACTGCTTCAATATTAGCTAGCTAGGACTTGAATAATATTTTTCCTTGCGTCCTTCCTATGGTGTCTTAACAATTTCTTGGAGAATGAGTGTTGTCAAATGCAAACATGTTCAAAATAGATTTCTGTAAATTCAGAAATCATGGAAAGTCCCTATACTTCCATTTTTCTTTGGTTAATGACTCAACACAAATCTAAGCATTATGGAAGTACTTGATGGAATTTCAGGTTTTGGAATTGGAAATAAAAATAACAAATGCATGGGAGAAAAACAATCACAGTTGTTTTGTTGCTTTTGTACTGCACATGATCAGAGGCACACCAGAAGAGCATCTAAACTTGTTCAGGGGGCAACTCAAATGTGCTATTACTTCTATATGTTTCTGCAACTAACAAGTGCCTCCTTCCTCTTTATTTTTCCTCAGTGAATCAATCATTCAAAGAAAATATACAGCAGCAAAGTAGCATTTTGCCTGAGCTCAATGTGTCACGTGGTCACGGGTAGGACATACCAGACTTGCAGTTTGGTGCGTTACTCTCAATGTCATAGGAGCTGCACCGATGACTGCTTTGAATATGTGAGTCCAAACCTTTAAGGCTCAACAAGAATATTTGTAATCTATACATAAACTCCCCCTTACATAAATTTTCAACTATTCACTTCAGAGGCACTCTACAAAAGCTACCATTACTGTTGTTGCACTTAATAAAAGAGATACTTACTGGAGGTCCCTTCGGTCCGGGGAATCCAACAGGTCCCTGAGGCCCTTGTGGTCCCTGCATTAAAGGAAACCAAACAAGTGAAGGTGTACTCAAACTGGATTGAAAAGTTTGTTTCAATTATAAAATATAGGAACCCTGCAGGTAACGTCTGGATTTAAGCATAAGGCCTCAGCCACACTGTCATAAATATTGGTAGCAACAATTCACATGCACAGACACTGGAGGGATTTCCTGAAAGCAATAGTTCTTGTGTAGGAATGCAGTAAAAAACTGAAGAAAACTACTTACATCAACTATGTTTGCAACTTACCCCTAAAACTGTGCATAATAAGGTAGGAACATCTATGAGTTAGAAGCACTGTTTTTCCATGTTGCATAAACCAGGGGATTTAGTTAATAGTTTGGTCATCTTTTTAACTTTCAGTCAAATATTTATCTTTGGCAATTCCTAAACCCTGATAATATTTCAAACCTGTACAACAGTATAAAATTCCAAATAGAATAAACTTTTCAGAGTTAGCTGGGACTAAATATAGCATTTTTACTATTATGAAGAATAGTTGTCATAGAAAACATCAGCTGGCCAAATATGTTAGAAACATTGGTTTGATGCAAAAGACTTGAAGCAGGAGGCCACATCTCCCAAATTATTCTACCCTTTTGCTCCTCGGAGTTCCATAAGCCTCATTCCTTAGAGCCCAGGCTTGCAGAGCGCAGCGGCCTCCTGTAGTGGGCAAAGCAGTGCACAAATGTAGATGGGGAGAGGATCCCTTGTGCCCAGCCTGGGAGAATTTGATCTTAAATGCATCTTTTTCCAGGGCAGACTTCTAACT
>WAAG01036153.1:5953-21860 GCA_013390105.1 Tichodroma muraria | reverse complement strand
TAAAGTCTAAGGTTAATCTTAAAGAATAATAGCCCATTTTTGACAGGTTCTCTTCCTATTGAAACACTCTTTTCTGCTTCAATGCTATGGAAATCAAATCAGAAGTCCTTCCTGTCCAAATCACAGGCTGATAGTTTTCACAACTCTGAGGATTACTGTAGAAAGCCTTCTAGTAAGCAATAGAAAATCACATGCTTCCAGAGAAATTAGATATAAGTTTTAACAGGGGAGGTTTATTATACTACAAAGTGTAGGAATATACACCCCCCCGAACATGGCTTGTACTTAACACAGAACTCTTGTACATCACATCGAGGCTATTCCTATTCATTGAAGTTCTAGAGTATTTCCATGGAAATTCCACATTTCTTATCCATGTAGCTCTACAGACCACTGTTGATCCTTCCAGTGCATTAGCTGCAGACAAATATTCACTTTTATCAGCTTCAAGTTGCCACTTCTCACTATTTTTTGAACGTCAGAAGGAATGTTCCTAGGTGGACTGCTCTGTACCACACACTACTTTTAAAGCTTTTACATGCCACTCTTTGGAGTTTTTCTCATTAGGTCTCTTTCAACACCTACTTGCAAGGCATTTTCCCCAATGTCTCAAGTCACTTCCATTGATTACAGCAGAATCTTTCTCACCCTATCTTCCACCTCCAGGAAATGGTGGCTATGATGAGCACAATAGCGCAGGGGAGGGCATGGCACTGCTCAGTCCCAGGTTTGTGAGTCACAGATAAAATCCAGGTATTTTTGTTTCAAAATGAATGTTAAAAATGTTAAATAATTTAAGGAAAAAAAAAAGCTTTTAGTGTGAAATACAGGTATAGACTGTATTTTCTATTTTAATGACAGCTGCATTTGTCCAATAGCAAACAAAAAAACAAACACACCAAAAAAATCCCCTCAAAAACCCCACAAATAATGGTACTTGAAAAGCAATCCACAGCTGTTGCTACAGAAAATGCATTTTGTTCATTACGCTGAGAGAGCTGTTGTTCTGTTTAAAAATAGCTTCCAGAGAACAGCCAAACATCAGGGAATGATTTTGAAAAGGAGTTCCAGAGTACAATTAGGAGTGTATAGACTGCTGGGCTGCACCACCTCTGCCTTTAGCAAAAGGAACTTTTTCATTCTAAGCATGCTTAGTGACAAGAGCACTTCTTCTGTGTCACAGCAGGCACAGGATGCACAGCTACGGAGCTCCTCAGGCTGGAAGGAAGGTGGGCTGGCACTGGTTTCCTGTGTGACCGTGGGTCAAAGGCAGTATTTGGCCTTTTATTCCTCATCTGTAAAGTTACAAACGTGTGAATGCAAAACGGTATCAGCCACCTCTGGAATGCTGTGAGAACTTTTATGGGAAAGGATGTGCAACTTTATTTAAGAAATGAAGTCTTTGGGTGTAAATATGGATTGAGTCTGCTTTTTAGAAAAGGGGCTCTTGGGATGTGCTTTGTGCCACACTCTTACACAGCAGAGAAAGCCCATGTCACTAGTCTATAGAAAGATTTTAATGTGCAACCCTCAAAAGTTCAGGCAAGGTCTCTTCTCTGAGCCTTGCTGCCCTGGAAATCCAAACTTCATGATGAACTAAAGCCCAAGAAGGTGTGAAGCACCCAGACATCCCATGAGCAGCAAAGGGAGGCACAGCCAGCCTGCACAAGGGCTCCCAGCACCCTGATAAACGACTGCTCGTTGTCAAACACTGCGTGGGCCTGGCTTGCCCATCCCCTGGCTCTGTCCCAGGAGCGTGAGGAGATCCCATGTCCTCTGCATGGAGCCCCAAGGAACAGGGCAGGACAGGAGCTGGCATCCTTTGGGCCACTGTGCCAGCCCCACACAAGGAGTCTGTGGGAGGTCACTAAGGGAAGTTCTTCAGCCCTGGAGGTGGAGGGGGGGAGCACTTTTATGTCTGAGGTTCACTCTTGCTCTATTTTGTACTTTTAAAATGAACTTTCGAGCTGCTTTCATTTTTCTCAATCCCCATGGATGTTTCAGTGTCCCGTTCCTGAGCTCATCCGGGAGTTTCACCACATACATTTCATCTCGGCTGCGACTAAGACAAAAACCAGTTTCTATCACTTCAGCACTGCTCGCACTCTTCCTGCAGCACAACACAGACCAGGCTACTGGTCCTGCAGCATGAAATAAGCTGGGAAATGGGCTGTGGGTTGGGGTAGCATATGAATTTTGTGGAGTGTAGAGGCAGCAGTATCTCTGGGCTTACAGCATCGGTGACACAGTTCATCGGTGACATCTGTGAATATGGTCTGCTCTGCTGATCAGTTCACATTCTTGTAAGGAAAAGATGGCAGGCATTCTCCTCCGACTTCCTGGTAATGTCTTAAATATATATGATTTCATTAATATTCATAACTGATAGCACACAAGCAGATATTTTTGAGAAAGTCAGAAGAGACATTTGGTTAACTCCCAGGTGACAAAGGGCAAAAAAAAAGGACTGTCTGTTCAGAAACAGAAAGGAAAGAATGACAGATATCTGAACTGAATAATCAGCTCCAGGACAGCAGTTTCCAAAAGGCAAGGACAAAGGACTGTCAGGAGTCAGTAGAAAGCCATGACAAGACTGCATGAAAGAAGGCATTGACGTCCAGTTCAGGTAGATGATATGATTGTTACCATGGAAATGGAATTGATACAAGGGGATGAACACAGAGGGGTCTTCATCAGGAACAAAAACCACAAATGAGTTTATGACCTCCACCTTTACCATCTAAATAACATCCATTACTGTCTTTGTTACTCAAGTCCTTTTATGATACGCTTCCTCCTTGTGCTCATTTCTCCTGAACCACTGTGCTCATTCCATCTGAACCGCTGGCTTTTTGCTTTTTTGTGTCCAGACCCTCCTCTTGAGGGGCATTCAATGCCCTCTGCTCTGACAGCAGGATCATCATCCTCCCAACAAAAGCAGCACTCCTCAGAGCTTTGGCCTCGGAGCTTTGTGGTGGAGGTCCCTCACCTCGTCACTGATATTGCAGTCACCTTGTCCTTTTCCTGCATTAAGGAATGCAGGAAAATGCGACTGCCCCTTCCCACAGTGAGAGCAGCCTTTCATTGCACAGATGCTCCTCCTTTCTCCTGCCCTCCATTCTTCCTGCCATCTCTTCCACAGAAAGGTGGCTGAGGTCAGAGTAATCTGCAATGATTATGTCCTGTTTGCACTTGGAGAAATCAAAATTGTCATAGACAGAGAGGTTTTCTGCTTTCTGGGTTTATTGACACCCGTGTGATGAATTTAAGCTTTCTGATGACCATGTGCTTTCTTATTTTGATTTTGTGGATATCAGGTATCTGTGATTGTTAAAAGCAACTTCCCAGTAGAGCAGAGTGTGATGCTAAGAGCGTGCCAGTTTAACTGGGTTTCTTTTTATAGTGCCCATCACACATAAGCTTTTTTGTCAGAAAATAATCTCCCTGTCTCTTTTGCTTCTTCATTCCCACCTGCCTGGATCTGGAGGATGAGAGCCCCTTTTAGCATTCATGCAAGCAGCCACCAGATCAGGAAAACACACACTACATGTTTGTTATAGGTGGGTTTATCACTAAAATTGCAACTGTTGCCTGCCTGCTGTCACTCTGTTCTGTCTCCATGCATGTTTTTCCCCTGTGCTGTTTCCCACCCAGTTGCAGGACATGGCTGCAGAGACGTGTGTGAAAGCTCAGCAAAGAAACTGCAGAACCAAAACCATTAAAATATAGCTCTCCTAATACTGAAGAAATAGCTCCTAATGAAGGCAGAAATCAGGACCTGTGGGTTTTTGAGTTGTTCAAACTTTCCATGGATTTGCATTGCATATAAGAAAATAACATTTTATTATACTTCCACCACATTGACCCCTGAGCCCAGATAAAGGAATGTACAGAATCCCAGAAACAGTAAAGTTGGAAAAGATCTCTGAGATCATTGAGTCCAAACTTTGACCAGATACCACGACACCCTCAAGGGATGGTGACTCCACCACCTCCCTGGGCAGCCCCTTCCAATGTTTAACCACCTTTCTGTTGGTGATATGTGGATATTGCTCAGTCTTCTTTCCTGCTGTTCAATACTGGCAGCATAAACCACAGGTGTCATTTGTCTCAGAATTTATTACTGCAAAATATATAAAAAGCCCTTGTTATTTTAAATCCCTTTTAAAAATGATTTTGAACAAGTGAAACCTTTATGTGGAAAAGGTTAATAAAAGTACCTTCTTAACTGCTCCCTGTGCAAGTGTCATATTAATTGCAGAAAACCATCTGCTTTTCTTTCTTATTTAGGGCTGACTTCTCCATGGGCTGACCCCATCTGGTGAGTCAGTCCCTTCTCAATGATTACAAGACTGGGGCTTTTCTTTTGGCTTTTTGAACTGTTTCTTAAGAGCAGGAGAACAAGGAAGAAAGGAATCTGTGGAAAATGTTTTATTTTATAAACTTCTAGAAGTACCTCAAAAAGTTAATCCTCCTGAGGTGGTTAATTTTTGAGTGTTCCTAGCAGACTCTGACCCGGTTTTCTATTTCCCAATGGTATCTTCACCCAACATATCTGAAAACTAATGCTGAAAGATACGGAATTTTTGGGAGCAGCTGTAGAAATACCCACTTTAGAATGTGTTGGGACTCTATCTGCGGGTAAAGAAAATTCCACCTATGTTAAATAATCCCCATTTCAGTCTGTGCAGGTAATTTGGACCTTGGGTAGGAAAATCATGGTTGGTTTTACCTGTAACACTTGCATGAATTCAAAACAAAACCACAGCCGCACAAAGTGGTGCTGCCATTTCTGACTTTACCAGATCAGGAGGCAATTTTAGGGTGCAATCTTTGTCAAATTGTTAGCTCAAAGACTTGATACACCTCAAGGTGTAGTCCCTTCGCTCCCTGTCATGAAGAGGGCACTGACATCCCTAATGAACACGGACCAAACAGAGGCTCCATTTTCTGCTGCCTTGGATCCCTGCAGTCAAATCATCACGTCCAGTTCTTGGTAAAGACTCAACTTTTGGCCTGTTCATTTCTACCAAAATTAATCTGAAAAATGGGCAGAAAAAAACAATAGGAGATAATGCAGTGAGGGCAAGGGCAAAGACCTGCCTTAGGCAGGAATGATTTTCACAATTCCAAAAGAACAAGAAAAAAAAAGAACAAAAGAACAAAACCCCAGCAGATATGGTATTATATATTATTATATATTCAAAATCAGACACTGTAATATTTTAAAGCAGAGGAGAAGAACTAGTTCCCCATCTCACCAACAGAGAAATAAGTCAAACTGCAGTCAGGTTAGACATTAGACAATCATCTGACTACAAGGCCTTGGCACAGCCCTGTTTACCTCAGAAATTTCCAGTGACAGAGGACTAACAATTTCCAGTCAGGAGCAATATTGGCTTGAGTAACCTTGCATTTTGGCAGGCGATTGATCACAGAGCATCTACCTGCAGAGAGGAGGAGCAGCCTCTGGGGCACCATCTAAGCCATTCTGGGACATTAACTGAGAAAAATGAACTTCTTATCAAGTGTCTATTTTCTCAGTAGGAGCCTGTGTCCCTCCTAGAAACTGGGAGCTCCAAAACTGAAAAAAAAATGACTCAGCTAGACTAGCCTTTCTGTATTTGTACATGGGACACTCTGTGTGATCTGTTGTTGCACTCATTTGGCTTTGAAATATGATTGGCATAAAATCATTGAAAAATGGAACATCTTATAACTCATGTCTGGGTCCCTTTTGTGATGATCATGTTTGTGATACATGAGGTTAGAAATAATATTTTCATTAGGATCTCCAAGTAAAGATCCCTTTAATGGAAGATTATTACACTAGAATGTTCTGTGACCTCAAAGTTAGTCATAATATTCTTATTCTTAATTAACTGGAGAAGGAAAAAAATCCAACATTAGAACACAATTGCTAATGCAATGAGTTAGATCATGAATTTTTTTTATATTTTTCTGTTATCTAATCCTTTGTTATAATTAATCCTCTTGATAGAATTTTTGGGAGCAGGACTGATATTATATTTTGTACTTCTCACCCAATTCCTGAAACTCTCTGTACTTATTAACAAGTACCCAGACAGAATTAAGTGCTTTTCTGGGCTTTTTTAAATATAGATTTTTCAGACCATTTAATTTAAACAACACATGCGCTTTATCAGAATATTTAATTTAAACAATGCATATGACCAATTGCTTTTTTCTCTTAAAGGCCTTATAGTGCTGGCATTATCACGGTCCATTTTCTTCAGCTGAGGATTAGAAGACATAGTGTCATCATCATTTCCTGTGCCCATTCTCGATTTGAAATCAGTATCTGCTCCACGCAGACAGATGGCTCTCCTCAGAAGAGCTACAAAGATTTACTTTGGCTTTATGCTCTCAGTGTGTTTTTCCAAAAGCAATTTTAATGTGTCTACAAGCTGCATCCTGCTTTGGTGCCAGTTCTCCAGTGCCACGTGTACAGCTGGTAAAAACAGCTTTGGCAGAAAAGGTACAAAACCTGATGTAAAGCCTTAGCTCCTCTTTATACAGATCCCCAAAAAAATGAGGAAACTCTCAGAAATCAGATATTTCAGTCCCAGCAACAATCACCTCTGCAGCATGTGCAGAACTTGCATCACTGTGGAAAACATAACCTCCTATTAGGACCTCTAAGAAGTTCTGTTTCACTAGTCTTTTCAGCAAAAAGAGGAATTCTGCTAAATGCTATGGATTGCTTGTTTACTTCCCCATTTTGAGAGCTAGTGAATACAGCCAGAAAAAAATGCATTTCCTATTCAGTTGTCTGGCCATAAAATGCAAATATAAATTTTCAGGATTAATGACAGCAATAAAGTAAAAAATGTATTGCTCAAGTTTAAAGAACTTGCACACAAACAAACTGAAAACACTTCCAGGCTACCCTGAATACTTTTTTTTTTTCCTCCCCGTGGCATTGGTATTATAAGAAAAACAACATATTCGCATTCTCCTTGCATATTTGTTACCACTACATTCCTAGTCAGTCTGGTAAACAAATAACTTGTTATTAAATTTCAAAGAAATATATAAGTTGTGTTTGGTAATTAATGAGAATTATAGAATCATTAAGGCTGGAGAAGACCTCCAAGGTCATCAAGTCCAACCTTGCCCCACCCCCTCCGGTGCCAAGGGAGCCGCAGCGCTGAGCGCCAAGGCTCCTCTTTCTTTGAACACCTCCAGGGATGGCAGCCCCACCACTACCCTGGGAAGCCCCTTCCAGTGCTTAACCACTCTTTCAGTGAAGGCATTTCTTCCTAATATTCAGCCTGAACCTCCCCAGGTGCAACTTGAGGCCGTTTTCCCCAGTCACTGTCACCTGGGAGAAGAGACTGGTCCCCACCTGGCTCCAGCCTCCTGTCAGGCAGTGGTTGAGAGCGATAAGATCTCCCTGAATGCTCTCTTTTCCAGGCTAAACACCCTCAGTTCCCTCAGCAGTCTCTCTCCAGACCCTTCCCCAGCTCTGCTGCCCTTCCCTGAACTTACCCCAACACCTCAATGTCCCTCCTGCAGTGATGGGCCCAGACCTTTAAAAATACATTTCGAATAAATCTTTTCCTCATCACGTTTTTACTTAGAACAATGTTTGTTTTACTAACCAACAGGTATGAAGATTGTACTTCTTTCTATCCGAACAATTTAAAATATGTTGGCAATGGTCATATGCTTGTATGTTTATGTTTTGATGTTTGAAAAACAGAGGAGATCTCATTTTTTTGCGAGAAAACATTTGAGTTCTCCCCACCCACCTTCTGCATTGTAAACCTCCACAGATTTATCAGTCAGAGCACAGCAGTGACATCCAGCTGGGACAATTAAGTTACAGATTTCTTACTAGGTATGATTTTACTGACTCCCTCTAATGGAGGAAGAGGGCAAGGAAGGGGCTGCTTATCACGTCCACAAGCAAAATTTTTGGTGAAAAATTTATATTAACATTGTCTGATATTATTCATAACACCAAATTAACTTCAACACTGTAAATATCAGTACCCATAAATATTGCTTTTCATTTCAGCCCTGTTTGTGTCCAAACTAAAAGAATTTGTGAGGCTGTTTGGTGAGGAAATACAACATCACATGACTGACCAACCAGAAAAACAGCAAGGAATGCTCATAAACAAGATGAGAATACTTTTTTAAAAGGAATGTGGTTTGTACACAGAAAGAGGACCCTGGTATCTGATGATGCACAAGCAAAGCAAAGCAGAAGCTAAATTCTTGCCCTTATTCATTCCTTTACTTCAGGGAAACAAATATTTCATCTGTGTACAACTGCACTGGGTAAAACCAGTGGTTTAGGTTCTCCTGTGGTGATCTAGGCTTTAGGAACCAAGAATGTTTTTAAAGGATCCTGAAAAAAGTGAACATCTTCCTAAATATTTCAGCTAAAAATCCCAGAAGAAATCTTAGGATCTTAACAGCAGGAAAAGAATCATTTACAATAGCAAAAACTGAAACACTTCTGAGGCTGGATCCATGAGCCACAGTTCAGGTCTGGATCAGAAAGCCACTGTCTAAAATCTATAGTTATGACAGAAATGCAGCCGTTCTCATACCAGCAAGTTTTTGGTACTGAGGTACTTCTTATGGCTGGCATAAATTCATACTTGGAAAAAAATAATGGCGAATATAAATACGGAAAAAAAATCTAGTTCCATATCAAGGACAGAGCACTTCCATTGAAACAAACATCAGAACCACAATAAAGATGACTGACCATCATTATTTCTTGTTCAGAGAGGATTTCTTGGGAGATAGAACCCCCTAACTATTTAATAATATTACAAGTCAAAGACAGAGTACATTAAGAGGCTGCAAAGAAAAAAAAAAATCATTATGATAACACACAAAAACAAATACATCTTGAATTTAAGATTGGATTTGTGTAAAGAAAATTAAACTGCAAATTACCTGAAAAGGCTTGCTAACTGCCTAAATGTCAACATTTACAGTGCTCATAAATATCATTTTCTATGATTAATTGTGTTTGTATTTGAACTAACAGAAAGCATGACAAAGCACAGAAGCAAAGTTTTGGTTCTCAAATGTAGACATGTTTATTTAGAGGCTTATATAGCTGCAATCAGCATGAAATCACAAGAGGATTCAGAGGTCATTGGCAGTGAAACAGGTTTTCTCAGAGTCAGTCAGAACTCCTACAGCTGTGGCACTGAGATCAAGCTAAAAACAACCCTTCTGAGAGAATTTGTGCTGGAATTAACTTGGTTCTCCACCAGCTCCAGTCCCAAGGTGGAAAAATGTGCATGAAGGCTGTACAGCTTCTACCCCCAAGCTGCGGTCCAGTTTCTAAGCTAGCTAATTTTAAGAAAACAAAAATATATCAGGAGATATTTTCCTGGTCACTTTTAAAATGTAATGAAAGTATAGTGACCAGGATATGGGCAGTCATCTACAAAACATGTTTACAGCTCAAAGGCAGGGCAGAGGGAAGAGACTTCTCAGACTTAAAAAAAATAAATAAATAAAAACACCTCTAAGAGTGAAGAATGGCTGAAAATCTGTAATCGGTAAGATAAACAAAACAGGTCTTAGTTGCTAAAACAAGTCTCAGAAGAACACCTCTCTGAAGGTAGAGAGAGGAACAAAGGAAATGGGAAAATGGCTAAAATTCAGATTTCAGAGAGTCGAGCGGGGTACTTTGACAGGAAACCTGTATTGTGCAAAGCCAAGTCACATGTCCCCAGGGAACCTGTAAATCCAGGAGTTCCCGCTGATGTGTCAGTCAGGGTCAGTTACTCCCAATTTCCAGGCCGTGCAAGCTCTGGTACACCCATGCTGGTTATCAGCCACTGGGTCCAAGAGAAGCATTGGAGACAGGGACCTGCTGCTTCTTCTGTCCCTGGGCTGGGGTTTGGGGCTGAGGTTTGCAGTGGGATTTTTTCTGTAATAGACCTTACTGACTGCTCTCAGACTGACACTTAGGGTGTGAATCAGCAGAGACTCACTTATGCAACTTCCCACTCTTTAACCTCCACAGAAAGCACCTTTCACCCCCTGTTAAGTCCCGTCTCATCAAACCACAGGGAACACCAGGGCAGAACTGACCAGTGGACAAACATGAGCAGTTTGACATAAAAATCCCACTTTGACCATCTTCTCTAAAGGCTCTAGGCACAGTCCTTCATTTGTAGCCCACGACTCAAATAATGGAAGAGTTCTGCCTTAATGAAAAACCAAACAAACCAATGCCATAACACAGACGCAGTTCAGAGCTATATCTCATTAATTATTGTGTTAGAATGGGGACAGCACCACTCACTGAAGGCTAAACAGTGGTGAAGCAGCACCAAGCATTGAAATTAAAATGCAAGCAATGACTTGAAACTGGATGTTCATTTCCAGAAACGGAACAATTCTTAAACTCATTCTTAGAAACAGGAACCATGTTATCGGTGCATAAGAAGGAAATGCCCGCATTTCTTTTGGCTCAGGGTGTTTAGGGATCAGTGTAAGGACACTCAGTTTGAGTGGAGCACAGATTTCTAAGACAAGCAATGCTTGTAGCACTTCCTTTTCATGCTGCATTTAAGACTGAATATGCAAAAACAGTATATAACAACTCGGATAGATATGAAGAACTGTTACCATCAGGATACTTACCCATTTAGTCTCTTTTTCCCAAAGATACTCAATCTTGGGTGTTTGACTTGCCTTTTGGACTAGTCTGATACATTACTGAAGCATCACAGAGTCCAATTAATGCTTCTGTGAATCATATATACACATAACACACACATAATGATTCTGTAATGATACTGTGATCATACGTTTCTAAATATGCGATCATACCCGAAGATCTTCATCTTGCTTTGCAGAGCTCAGGCATGTGAGCGAGCTCCTGCATGCCAGCTGGGTCCCAGGAGCTGGCCTTGTCTGCTCTGGCTCACTTCAGGCTTAGATGAAAGGGGCTTAGGCTAATCTTGCCTGCCTGAGAGCTGGGACAAATCCCACCCCACAGCTCATTCCTGCAGCTAAGCTAGCACAGGGTGTTTTGTTCCATCACAGCACCAAAGGGCAGCGGCCGGAGCTGTCCCGGGTGAAACCAAAAGTGAAGGCACGACTTGCTGCAGCTGGTTGTGTGGCTGTGAGAAAAAGGGCTGTGGGAGAGCCACCACCACCCTGACACGCAGGGGTGAGCAAGGACATCAGCAGGGAAAGAGAGCACACAGACACCCAGCTTGTGTCCTGCCTCCAAGCTTGCAGGTAAGCTGAACTCAAAGTTTTTCTGTTGTTATGGCCTCTCCTGATGTTTGAAGGTACAGGGGTTTTGTGTGTATTTCTTAAAATAAGAAATACCTTAAAAAAAAATTTAAAAAAAATTGTCTGGGAGATTTCCTGAAGAGATACTATGACAATAGATGTCTTTAGAGTCAAGAAATATCCTATTAACACCTTATGTAGCTCACCAGACTTTCTAGCCTGTTTTCTTTTTCCTACAACGAATTTAGGCATTTGTCAAATCCCCCGATATTGTGACTGAAACAAATCCCACGACTCAACATCGCCTCACGGAAGGAGATGGAATACCAGCTTACATGGGGCTGTGTTCTCTACACAAGTGCATGCAGCCACACACGGCATAAATTCTGTACCTCCCGAGCTGCCTGGTGGTGAGAGCAAGTGCAGATGCTCTAAACAGCTGTGCCTGCCTGAAAAGCCTGCAGCTGCTCCCCATCAGCTCTTGATTTACCGAGGCAGGCTTGTTAGCCCAGACTTTATAAAATGCCTCAGCATGGAGGGGGCTGCGCTCACCTGGGGAAGCTCCATCCCAAAACCTCTCTGGATGACTCTCGAGTGATTTAAAGGCTGAACACGAGATGGCGCCAAGTTCTTGTAGCAGCACCACATAAATCTGGATAATTCCACCTGTCTCAGGTGCAATTCCACTTACAGCAAGCAACTGCATTAATGGCTTGCTAAAATGTTTTTAAAAGTGATGAACGAAAGGCAAAACACCTCCCTGAAAGGTTTTTTTAAGGACTGCATGTGTCAATGAAAGCTTCTGGAATAAAAAGAGAAGATTGGGAAAAAAACCCAAACTGCTCAGCAAGTATAGTTCTCTCTGGCAAAACTATCTACATATTAAGGATTTTTTTAAGTGTATCGTATCTGTCCTGGTAAGAAGACCTCTACATCATGTGTTCTTCTAAATGAGGACAGTGGGGAAAAAAAAAAGAGTTAAAGTTCTGTTTTCATATCAAGTAGCTGTAGCTATCCTGCAAAATCTCAATATTCTACTTTCTAAATGCAGAATCTCTACTTTTATGTAGGGGCAAAATACCTTTATACAAGCTCTCAACTAGAATGTTTCAAATTAATTCCACCAAATAAAATAAACCACGGGCATACCTTAACCACTTAGAAAAGAAAGTTTTCGAAGGGTAAGAGAAGGTTGTGCCAGAGGAAATTGGTAACATGATGGTCACAAACCTCTGCTAAAGATAAAGCAGGCTACACTTTCTAGTGAGACATAATGGATTAGCTGCATGGAGTCCATGGGGAAGGATTCTCCAACTCATTATTTTCTGTCTACAGCTGATTTATCCCCATTTGCGTGAAGGGAAATCCCTGAGCACTTCAGTGGGTCACTTTTTTTCAAAAACAAGAGATTACACAGTGTTGCAGCTTTCACAGTCCTGCATCACAATGTTTATTTTTTGTTTTAACGCTGCTGTTTCATAGCCTGCAGTCTGTGAGGACTGTGATTTGGGGGAAGCAGTGAAACCACACTGTGACTAACCTTTGTTGTAGTCTTGAAATAAAGATTTCTTGAAGAAGGAAGGGAGATCTTGTGAGAATTCTTGAGCAAATTGATACTAAAATATCCGAGTGGTTGGGTCAGAATTTAGACTACTTTAGTTGCAACTAATTTACTCTCCTTTATAAACAGGAAAATAACAGCTTTATAAAAACCTTTCAGCAAATACAACAGCAATTTGGAACATAATGCAAAGTGATGTATCAAAAGAGGAATTTTTTTTTTTCCTGCCTTAGAACCACGAGTTTCTATCCAGGGAGCACAGCCATTTAGAGCCTCCACCTCAGAGTCTGTTTTGGCCCTTACCCTTCAGGAGCTATGATCCATTTTGCTGCTTTTCCACACAATCCAGTAACAGGGCAAGCAGCACAAGGAAAGAACCACTGGATGCATCAGCCTAAGCACCATTCAGGCTTGACTTCACACTTGCAGGATCAGGAATTTGGCCTGAACCAAAACTCAGCATTGTCAAAGTGACCCACAATGTGGCTGTGATGCTGAGGAAGAGAAGCTTGGTCAGGTCTGCTCAATAAGTTTCAACAGCATAAAAATAAACCCTGATGATTAAATCGCAGGATAAACTGTGGGATCTCACATGTGGGATCTCACAGATAACCCTGATTTTTGAGATGGAGGAAAGGAAGATGGTTGGTAAAGCCATGCCGAGCAGTGCTCTGCTTTGGGGCTCCTAACTTGTTTTTCTCATAGGTCTTTTCCGAGAAGGATGATTCTGCTCTCCCTGAATAAACCCCATTGTTACATAAGAGAGGCAAAGACTTAACACAATGCCAGCTTTGTGACAGTCATGGGTCTGCACCACTGCAGCAAAGACACAAACCACTCTCACTGAAGGGGGCACTTCTGGAATGGTAATCAGCCAAGAGGCCAGCACTGCTGAGGCAGTGCTCCTGGAACCCACTACACTGAGAGAGGCGCAGAATTAACTCACTTATTACAATGATATTAAACAGGATAGACAGGACCAACAAGCTAAAGGAGCCCAGAATTAAGATTCTCTCCACTTCCTGGTGGTGCAGCAATATTATGTCAAACAGTAAAGAAAAAAGAGCTGTAAAATCATGACCCATGAACAGACAGGGACTTGTGCTCTGTGCTCAACCTCCCTCCGCTCCTGCCCGCACTTCCCAAGGGAGTGGCAGCAATTTTCTGGCCTCCCCATTCCAGGCCCTTCCCCTGCACAGCACCAGAGCAAGGCCATGCTCGCCTTCCCAGGCACTGCCTGACACTGCTTCTCCCGGTGAAACACTGGAGAACAGCGTGTTCCAGCCGGGCTTGGCAATTCCAGGTCAGGATTAAACAGGACAGGAAGAGACAACCCTGCATCACAGGGTAAATGAGGGCCCAGGTGCTGCCTCTAATGTGTGGAAAGTTGTCCAGACACCTGTCCTAGACCTCCAGTGAGCTGGGAAAAAGGAAGGGAAACTGGGCTCTTTTCAACTAAGTTTTGCCCAGGTTGTTCTAAATTCCACTGCCTCTTTCCCGAATGGTTTAGCAATACTCAACAAGCAGCGCTGCCCAACAATTTTTCAAGTATCAGTATTATGAAAGAGGCAAATGCTATCAACCAGTGTCATTTTCACTGCTCCTCTATGTGACCTATTTAAGAGGACTACCTCAAAGACAAGAAACATTCAGAAGCCGAATTAATACACAGCCTGTCGATTCTTGCCAGTTTAAATTATTCTTTAGCATGTTCAGAGATGTTTCAAAGATGTTCTACTTCACTCCCTGTTTTTTCTTCCTCTCCCACCTTGGGCATGTCTGCTCTGTACGTGAGGTCCAATCCTTAATCTGGAATATCTGGTATGTGATTCATAGCCTTGGTGTTTTGTGTAAGTTTAAAGCAAAACTGAAATAATATATAATTCTTCCCAAGGTCAGAGAGTGGCTCATCTGGTAGCAGAGAACAAGTTTTAACACTCCAAATACACTGGAAGATTATTCTAGGCAAAAAGAGATTCTAAAACCGAGGAGAAGTGCTAAAAGTAACAAAATTACATTAAAACAAGATGTATACTAGAAATGCTTAAACTATTTAGGTGAAAGACATCATCATCACAGATGGAAGACAGCAACTGCAGTGGTCGAAATACAACCACTCCACAAAGAGTGAAAAATGTGTGTTAATTGCATTGCAAATGTGTCTGGAACCTCTTTATCTCTCTTTCTGCTAAGTAGTAACTTTTCTTTAGCCAGCTCCACAGAAAACTGGCATCCTCAGAAGCACTCAGGGCTGCTGTGAAAGAGCTGTGCCAGTGTAGCACAGGTGACCCCTCTGGTCAACAGAAACCCTGTATCAGATTTTTGCTCAGACAGGTGCCCCAAGTGACTGGGGAACTCCCAATGACCAAAACTCACAGCACTTTCATATTTCCAAGAATGGCCCTGGAATCTCTAGAGACTGAAGAAAAGCTGCACTTCATGAGTGTGTTTTTGTTTAACCTTTGTGTACTTGGAGCCTTCCTGCACTAGAGATTTTTTCAGTCATAAACAGAGCATTAGAGGCTGGTTTTTAAGCAGGAGTCAACAGGAGGATGATAGGAAATAGTTATAACGATATAAACGACCTATGCTGTCATTTTACTAAGACGATTAAAGTAGGCAAGAAGTGTTTTAAGTAGAGAAACACCTGATCTTTAAATCATTGGAGTAGTTAGTGTTTCTCTCAGTCAATACTATGATGTCTGCATTAACCTGGAAAACCCGCGGGGTGTAGGAAAACGCACCCAAAAAATACGCGTGGTACCACTTCTTAAAACNAATGCTGCGCAGAGAATTCCCTGAGCGCAGGAATTCCCTGGAGCACCTGCCCGCGCGGGGGGGCCGGAGCGCCGTCATTTGGGGGCGGCCCCGAGCGCGGCCGAGCCGGGGTCGGGCCGGGGCTGGCATCGGCGACAAAATCGGGATCGGGCTGCGTGGGAGGGTCCGGCTGCAGCCGCCCGAAGCCTCGGTGCGGAGGCGGCGGAGCGCGGTCCCGGCTCTGCCGGGTGTCCCGTCTGCCCCGGCGCTGCGGAGGCACCGCCGGGCGCGACCAGGAGGAGGAGCAGGATCGGGATCGGGATCAGGATCGGGATCGGG
>WAAG01036152.1:0-20580 GCA_013390105.1 Tichodroma muraria | reverse complement strand
CAAACCATCACAGAATGGATTGGGCTGGAAAGGACCTTAAAGCTGATCTAGTTCAAATCCCCCTGCCATGAGCACACCTCACACTAGACCAGATTGCTCAAAACCCAATCCAACGCTTCCAGGGATGTGGCATCTACAACTTCTCTGGACCACCTGTTCCAGTGCCTCTGCACCCTCACAGTAAAGAATTTCTTCCTAATATCTAATCTAAAACAATCCTCTTTCAATTTAAAGGTGTTCCCTCTTGTCCTACCACTACATACCCTTCTAAAAAGTTCCTCTTCAGCTCTCTTGCAGGTCCCTTTAGGTACTGGAAGGTGCTGTAAGCTCTCCCTGGAGCCTTCTCTTCTCCAGGCTAACAACTGCAATTCTCTCAGCCTTTCCCCATAGGAGAGGTGTGCCATCCCCCCGACCATCTTCATGACCTTTGGGCTCATTTGAGCAGGTCCATGTCCTTCTAAAGTTGGATGCGGAACTCTGGGGTGTCACCAGAGAAAAGCAGAGGGGCAGAATCCCCTCCCTCAACCTGCCAGCTGCACTTCTGATGCAGCCCGGGATGCTATCGGCAAGTATGATCAAGAGGAAACAAGGAAGTTCACATCTCAGGTGTCTGGTCATTATCTGTTATTCTGCAGGAAACACCAGAGAAAAATCCATTTAATGGAGTGGTTATTGCATCCCAACAGGTCTTCTGTGATCACCTATGCTTAATTGGAGGGCCAGGGATTCTCAGTTTTTCCAAAGACCACAGCCAGTCTTCGGACAAGCTTCAGCAAACAGCTGCATGTCTTTGCTGGGTCTCAAGGAATTCTAACAGCTGAGCTCTTCTAGCTGTCAACAGCTGGAGAAACCACTCAGGTCCCTGAAAATTACATGAGGGGGCAGTCAAGGTAGTACACCTGCAAAGGAAATTCTTCCGAGGTTATTTTGTGAGAAGGAACTTTAAAGAAGTCTGGAAGTATCGCATCGCTTGCTCGTGACCGCAGAGCAGAGCTGTCCTGCAACAATTACAGGGTCCTGTTTGATGGGAGCACCACGCAGTCCTGAGGGCTTCATCACTCCATCACCCAAACAGGACCTGCATCTATCACAGGCATCCCTTCCATTCCTCTCCGATCTTGGAGTTCTTCAGAGTAACATCCTACATGGATGCATTCACTAGATCCCAAAGTTCCCTACAAAAGTTGTCTGGTTTAGCCAGAGTGTAACAGAGAATGGCTGGACAAAGACAGGAGGACTCTGAGCAAGCCAGACTGAGCTCTGCTCTGTAGGCAAATACTCAGAAATCCTATCAGCAGAGCTGAGAAGACAGTTTTTCAGGGAACCTCAGATGATATCCCTCCATGTGACATAGACTGAGACAGCTTCCTTTCATTCCAGCTGATTTTTCCAAACACCACGATAACTCTGCATGAGAAAACCTGCCTCCATTTCTAGTCAGATGAAAGCAGCAATATAACAAAACCTGACCTGTAAATCCCACCACTCTTTGCAAGCCAATACAGCCTCTCTGGGATATGCCATTCCATTTATTTATAACCACAGGTGTGCAAACTCAGCTACAGATATGTATCTGAGGCAAGCAAGGAGCTCTCAACTCCAGGAAGGAAGGAAATGTGGATGAAAGCACATCACTGACTAGAGTCTCATGGGACTGAGCATCACCACAGCTCCTGAGATGCATGGAGAGATATGTGTCCTACCATAAATAGGTATCCAAACCATTGAGCTCACAAAATCTTATTTGCCACTGCAATGGAGAGAGAACAGTGCCAACCTTAATGACACATCAAACCACAGATGAGAGCAGCTCCCTTTGGTACTTCATGTTCTGTGAAAGACCAGAGCCAGAGATAGTGCAGGCCTGAATCCAGAGTGGAGATTTTAAGCTGGCCTCCTGCAGCCAGTGGATGCCAGTGCGGAGCCAACAAGGCACAGCAGAAACCTTGCACTGCCCGCTCTGCCATACTCAGCTCCGGGGAACACCCCTGTGAACTGAACCCCTGGTGTCAGCGTGCAAAGCTCATTTATCCCATCTCAGCCTCATCCATGTCACACAATCCCTTATTCCTACTCAGTTCCTACACAACCACACTTTTTACCAACTCTGAGGTCGTTCTTCTAGAATCGCTTTATTTGAGAGGCTGAAGTTTGCCCTCTGCAGAGCAGACCTAAAATGTCTGTGGAAATTTCTGCATCCAGCTCAAGCCCAGTCTTTGGGATGCAAAGCACTTTGAGAGTGAGAGCCAGGATTTTAATCAAGATTTAAGTCACAGACCTCATGCCCTCCCTGCAATTAGTCACCCCATTAACCAATTATCCTCGCTGCTGGGAGCTGGAACTCGATTTTAGCCAGACTTTGTCTCACTTCGAGTGCCAACCACTGTGCACCATAATTTTCTCTTGGGCTAGAGAGCCATCTAGCAGTGGACTCATCACTTTGCAGATTCCAATACCACATTAATCCTTTTTCATATAAGCATACTTAGCACGGATTTTGCTACATACACTTTCCTGAATTAACCTCAAACATTTTCTGAACCTTTCCAGACCCCCTCCACCACCGATTATCCTATTGAAAATGTAGGCAACATAGACTGATCAAATAAAAGCATTCAGGGACTTAAGAGGTGACAGCATTACTATTTCACAGGTTATCATTTTACTGACTTGTTAATTGCAGGATTGCTGCTCACTACCCAAACCGATTGATTTTCAGAGCTTTATGCCTTTTCACATCATATGTTCCCAGCATGCTACACAGTAGATTGATCTTTCACTATGTTTTTTATTGGAATCACAGCATCACGGATGGGTTTTCAACGTGCCACATGAAGTTTGTGTGAGATATTTTACGGAAAATATTTTATTGCCAAGAGGAACCCAAGCTAAACATAGCAACATCCTGTCTTTGCATGTGTACTGCAGGAAAGAGCACATCCTTCCCTCAAGGGCTTCGAGACCTGGCTTCTCCTCCCCACCAGCCTTGGCACAAACCACAGCACTGAAACACAGTGGCAGAGCATGACGTGTCTGGAAAAGAGGCTTTCATCCCCCAGCAGGACACACAGTTGTTTTAGCATGACTACAACAGCAGGAGAGTAAGCACCAGAGAAAGAGGAAAAGGAAAATAAGATCAAGAACAGAGCTGAGCCCTGGTGCAGTGAGAACATGATCAAATACATATCTGTTTTGCAGATGTATTTGTCAGACAGGTGACAGGCCCCAGTCTGGTTTTATTCCTAATCTCTGAACATACTCATTGATGTAGGTAACTCTGGACCTATATGAGCCAGAATCTGTCCTTGAGCATTTAAGAGGTATTTCTGACAAGACACTAGTCCTCAGGCAGGCACAGACTTATTTGAACAGCAAAGCAGAGGTCAGCTCGTCCCCTCCTGGGCCCTCATCCACTTCCACACCCTTCCACATCCCTGCTTCCTCCACTGCTGAAGACAACACGAGCTGGCAATGCTGCCACAGAGGGGACTGTGACTGCAGAAAAGTAAACTCATTATGGCCCCACAGTCAGAAGATCAGACTTGTGACAGGCATCCAAGACACAAGTATGGGCTACTCTGACCTCAATTTTATTATTTATTTTACCAAGAAAGATTCCAGGCCTTGAATTTTTTAAGGACCTGATATTATAAACTGATATTATGACAGAATATTACAGGCGCAGGAAATAAAAAAAAATATTTTAAAATTAAAAAATGTGTAGGGTGATGTTCAAGCTCAGAAGTAATTTTTTTCCTGATGACAGTGATTCTCCTAATCTTTTTGCTTTCTTTGTTTTAGTTAATATTGTTACTACAAACAAATCCACATCCCAGCTCTTTTGGATATGTTTCTTCCTACACTTGGCTTATTAATGGAATAATTTAAGTCCTTCAAATCACTAACAGGCCACAGGATTCAGGGATCACCTCTGCACCTGTGATTCACCTAATTGCATGGTCTTCTTGTAAGTATGAGTTACTGGATTTCCTTCTATGCTGAAAAGAAAAAACCTACAGTTCACACAGAATCAAGTTTTCTCATCTCTTTAAAGCATCTTTTCTTCTTTGGGGGAGCTCACATAACAGAGGTTTAATGCTTCAGCATCTTTTAACGGAGAAAAGAAAGCAATTTTCACTGGCCTTTCCAAGGGACAGCTCTGCCTGCCCGGGTGCACACTCACTGCCTGCCCCTAGGCAGGGCCAAGCCCTTTGGTGCTGCCAACAGCTGTGCAATTCACCCCACTCACCTCCACAGAATCATAGAAGAGTTTGGGTTGGAAGGGACCTTCAGAAGTAATCTAGTCTAGCCCTGCCCTGCAATGAACAGGGACATCTTCAAGAAGCTCGAATGCTCAGAGCCCCATCCAACCTGGTCTTGAATGTTTGCCGGGATGGGGCATCCATCCACCTCTCTGAGCAACCTATTGCAGTGTTTTACCACCTTCATGGTAAAAAAAGGATTCCTTTCATAAATTTACCCTCTTTTAGTTTAGAACTATTGTCTCTTGTCCTGTTGCAACAGGTCCTCCTAAAACATTTGTCTCCACCTTATTTTACACGTGTCAGTACTGAAATGCTGCTACACTATCTCCCTGGATCCTCCTCTTCTGCAGTCTGAACAATCCCAGCTCTCAGCCTTTCATCACAGGAGAAGTGCTCCAACCCTCTGATTATCCTCGTTGCTCTCCCCTGGACCAGCTCCAGCTCCCATAGAACCGTGTCCTCCTTATGCTGGAGGCCCCAGAGCTGGATGCAGCACCACAGGTGGGGTCGCACCAGAGCGGAATAGAGGGGCAGAATCCCCTCCCTCAACCTGCTGGCCACGCAGCTGCTTGTTTTCCTGGATTAGCATGACTGTTTTCCCAGAATTAGCGATCCTGAGGCACCATCTAGTGGCGTCTAGAAAACGCAGTCTCAGTTGCAGGTTCTGAGACCTACAGAAACAATTCGTGCCTGTCATCTGCTAAGTGTGCACCCTCCACCTCCTTCCAGACAGGGAAGGAAACCTAACACAGGATGGACAGGAAGCCCTGCAGAAAGAGGTTTGACAAGCAATTACTCACCAGAGTCACAGACAGGCTCTAGACTAAACTAAGCTTCATAAAAAGCTGAATGAGAAGACTCAACTGGGTGCTCAGTTGAGGGAGCACAGCACAGGGGTGTTACTCCTGGACACTGACCTGGCTCCGGAGCCACAAATGGTGCTCCCAGACACAAGATCGCCGCTGTCAAGATGGCTTGCAAATAAAGTGGAATTTTCATACCAGACACTGACATCAAAACCCAGGTGGTTTTGTCAAAAGGAGCAACTCTATTTGATAATGTGGCCATTTAATGCAGAACTCATTATGAAGACCATATGACTCCTACAGTTTTCCCCATTAACAGCTACTTGTATTCCTCATCGTATCCATCTTCAGAAAAGACAAAAAAGCAGATGCTGACAGAAAGTAAGAAACTGCACCTCACCTAATTCTTAGTATTTGCAGTTTGTATTTAGTTATAGGCACTCAAGTTACCTTTTTCTTGCAGCCAAACCACTACACACAACAGGCTTTTTAGACCCTATTGCATTTGCCTTCTATAGGTGTATTTCAAATATAAGCCTTTTTGAGCTGAAGAAAACATACTGCTCTATAATTACATGACCCTGCACAGCACTGGAAACAAAGTTTTCACAGGTATTTGTTTACATGTGATGTTCTCATATCATCCAGGGACAATAATGCCCAGCTTCTTTCAGTAATGCTTGAGCCAAGAAAAGGGTGAAGAGTTTTTTTGCAGGCATTTGCCTCACTTTGGGTTTCAGTGCAGAGCTGAGCTGGTTTTGTGTATCTACATCTCTGAGCTCTCAGTCACTTTTCCCCTCTCAGTGGTTTAACTTTTTCTGGCACTGACATTTTGTACAGCCAGCTACTAGCACCGTACTCTGGCCTTTACTCATCATACAAAGAAGAAAGCAGCTCCTCTACTCTTTAGACTGTCTCTCCAAAGACATTTTCATCCTGCAGACATGTTTATTTAAGGAATATGAGATAAACAGCATTTTCTCACCTGTAACAACGAATATAAATTTTTCATTTCTTTTCAGCGTTCTCTGCAGATTCTGCACTAGAAGCACTCTCCCAGGTTCATCACACTTTTGTCAAGACACCTTCCAAAATTATTGAAGTACCAGGGTACCACTAGAGCCACACTTTGACCTGTCTTGAGTCAGAATGGCCTCCCTACCAGAGCCTGCAAGGAGCCCTTCAGTGTCAGCCACAGTGATCAGCAAGGGCAGGATGACAGCACAGTCAGACTGGAAGGAGCACAGACATTCTGGATGGTGCCAGTGTGAGAGCTGAGCCCAGTGACTGGCTCCAAACTCAAGACAGGAGGAGGACAGACTGGAGTGGCTTTCATCTCCACACTTGGAAGGACCATGTGTCTGGACTATGGTCATACTGGGAGCCCTCTTTTGGTACTAAACTGTGATCAAAAGCAGGAACTGTAAGTGTCAAAAATAATAAACAGCTTTACAGGGCTGTACCTTTAAATGAACATTGAAAATAACCCAAACCCCAAAACTGAAAAAAACCCCCCAAAATCCTGCAGATGTTTTCTTTAAGATGGCAAAGTACAGGTCCAGGACTGTCTCCCCTACTCTTCTGCAAAGAAGTTGAAATAGTTGAGCTGATTCTGTCTGGAGTATATTCAGCCAGGGGCAGGTACCCACCATGGAAAACAGCAGCTTAAACAATCTATTGATGCTGAATGCAACAGAAGACATGCAGATGACAATGTCAAGAAAACTTAACAATAACTGTTATTTCCTGCACAGCCTATAATTAGATACTAGGGTAGTACTTTATACATACTTAAGATCCAAGCCAGAATACATTTTGCTTATTTTTCCATCTCTGTATACCTATTTGGGCTCTTTGTGTTGATGCTTGCCAGCTTTCTGACAAAGCAATATATCTGTGCCTGATAGTAGATAGGAACCATTGTTAAATATGTTTGCTTCAAAACCAAAATGCTAGTAATTTTTTTCTCCAAATAAGTGTTGAGAATAGTAAGGTTTAATTTCCTGAATTCCTCCTTTGCTGACTTCTCTTGTTAACCTCAATTTATTTTTTCACCTCAGCCTGTAAGAAAGCTTTACAAACCATGGCGTTATTTCAACACTTATTTTTCATTCTGGTGCCTGGCTTGGGGAGACATCAACTGAGTATTCTACATCTGTTTTTTTTAAAAAGGACTGTTTTTTTTGATGCCTAAGCACACCCTGAGAAGCTTGACTTTAGACAGCCATTTTTGGATACCAGCCCCTAGGAAAGGGCTGCTCAGACTCATGTCTAAGGGATGACTATGGCCCTTCTTGGATGTCAGGAAACACAGCCCCCGCTTCAGAACACATTTTCAATCCTGCTCTCTAACCCTTCAGTAGGGAAACTCCAGAAGGTGTGTGTGGGCAAGGGTTGCTCCTGGGCACAACCCACAGTGCCCTTGGGGAGTCCATACAACATCATATCGCCAAGTTAGTGACAGCAAAATGGCATCAGCACTCACAGGCCACTGCTTGGGCAAGTGGGCAGTGGCCAGGCTGGGAGGAAACCCACCCTATCTCCCCACCAAAACAGCAGGCATCAGGCTGTCTCTCATCTTTTCTTCTGTCTTTAAACAAATCACTTTGGGTAGTGTAGGCTTGAAAGGAAGAATTTAACCAGCTGATCAAGTGGTACTACTTGTTGGCTGAAGAAGATACAGTCCTATGGTAATGCAAGCACTTCTTTTTCAAGTGTCTGAGTCGTGGAACCATTTTACCTGTCTTGGGTCTCTCAGAGAGTTGGTACAGTGGAAAAATGCTAAAAGGCATCTGAAAAAGTCACTGCACCTAGAAAAAACTGTGGTGCTGTTTTGGGTAGTAGCAGAGAGTAGAGCAGGAACTAATTTGATATTCAGCTTACAACCTGCTAAAAAGCCAGTGAGCACATAGAAGATCTGACTGAGCATTTTCCCTCTTTATGTGACCTGGTGTCAGGTACAAAGTTCAGAGAAGCACACCATGGCAGTGAAGATGGATATTTTCACACCAGCCATAAGAGTACAGAAAATCCCTCAGTGCCTTCACTAAAAAATCAGTGGAACTGTGCCTACTCTAGGCCATAAGGTTTCATCTAACATTAAAACCCCACAACTACCTAAAGCAAGTGAAGTCTGTGTTGAAGGACAACACTGCTCTCCCCCATTTCTAAGAAAATCAGAGCAGATTTAAGGTTGCTTCACACTTGATGCTAGAAATCTGCAGCCAGACCCCAGCCCAAGAGCTTTGTGTGACCCACAGAGGCACAGAAAGGCAGAGATGCTGAGTTTGGAAGGCACCTCTGCAGACAGTTTTGTTCAGCCTTCCTGCCCAGACCAGAGCAGGAAAGTTTCTCAGGGCCATGCTTGATGGAGTTTTGAACATCTCAAAGCGTAGAGACTCTACAACCTGTGTGGGCAATCTGTTCCAGTGGCCAACCACTCTCACAACAAAAGAGTAGAGCAGAGCAGAACAGAGTTTGGAAGGGACCTACAACACTCATCTAGTCCAGTGGCAGGGTGTGGGCCATGTGTCTCACCTGACAGATGCTGATCTCTGCTGTGATGAAGCAGTTGTAGGGCTGCCTGTAGGAAAGGCTGGGTACAGCCAGACTAAGTTCTGATGAGACCTCCTGGCAGGCTTCATCTGTGACACAGCTTCTGCTGAAGCACCGTCACCAGGCTCTGGATGTGATTATTTTGATGAATAACATTCATACTTCACCTTCCTGCTGGAATTTAACTGACATAAGGAACAGAACATGGAAGAAATCTGTGCTGTGCAGTGACCCAAAGATATATGGGGGCCTACTTACAAGCTCAGGTGAAAAATGGAAGAATAATAACACCTATTTTGCAAGGTATTTGACTTACAGGCCTATAACTCTAAAATCTTGGCAAATGTGCTCCAGAATGAGTTGGAAATATGAGAAATTTACTGCACACTAAGCATTCTCCCCCTAATGAAAGCAGTGGGGCTTCCCACACCTCCTATTGCCTCCCCCTGCCATTCATCACCAAGCAGAGAAAAGACAAAAGCTCTAAAGCACACAGGTAGAAATATGATCCTCACACCAGGTTTTCCACCTCAATGTACCCCATATTCCAGCTAAGGCTGCTTTACACCATCAGCCTATCCATCAGTCCAGTTGTCATGATAGAGGATGCAAAGAGGAGGGAAGAGACAGGATGTCAAGAAAGGTCTGTTTCTGAGGAGGCGTGAGGGAGGAGTAATTTGGGCAAAGCAGTTCGTAACTGTGGTGCAGGGCTGCTGTTGGCTGGGGGCTGAGGTGACACACCCCCCAATTACTCATGCTAGCCAAAAGCACGGACATGAAGCCCAGCTCCTTTTGCTGCTGCTGCTACCAGCACTGGCTCCTCAAAGGGGCTTCAAACACTGCCCTGTGCTCCTGGGATGGCGCCCAACCAAGCCGGCTGGGTCTAGAGAGGAGAAAGATCTGTACTGGGAAACAGCCAAGGAAAGTGGTCTGAAAAAGCTCTGCAAAGGCATTCAGAGATGGAAAAACCACAGATACCTCTTTGGAAATTGGAACCAGTAAAAGTGAGATGTGAGGCCATAGTGAGAGGAACGGAGTGAAAAGGTGAGTGAGTGCAGGCAGAATGAAGTTTGTTTGCCCTGAATTAATGAAGTATTTTGTCTGCACAGAGCCAAAGGACTATAAAGTTTCAGTCTGCACTTGTTTTTAATGCTTATTATTTCTTGCCTTTATAGCAAGAGGCCTTTATAGCTTGACAGCAGAAATAAAGCAGTCTACCAGAAAACAAGCGAGGCGTGAACTGCGGTAAGAACAAGGGGAGATCTGTTTACCTGGCAGGATGAAAACGTAAGTAATTAGCTTATTAACGGGCAGAGACTGCTCAATCAAAAGGCCACATGAAGCACAGAAGACCTTTACTGATGGACACATAAGAAACTATTTCAAGGAGATCAAATTTAACTCAGCTAACAAGAATTTAATGATGCTGTCATTAGTAATTCAGATAGCTCTTACAAAAGACATCACTTGCATTATCCAAACTTTTCCAAACCATTTTATTATTCATAAACTATTCATCTGGTCCTTTGCAGTGAACCCCAGGCTGACTGGAAATGCTACTGGTTAATGAACATCCTGTTCAGACTTACTGTGGATGAGAGACGGCCTTAGGCAGAGTCACAAAAGCAATGCTGTGATCTTAAAAAGAATTTTTTCAGCTGAAAAAGAAGTGTGGATGAAGGTCAAAACACAGGTCAGGATGTAGAAGTTAAGAGACTCTCTGTTCTGATCTACCAACATTCCGTTTGATGCTCAGTAAAGTATGATCTCTGCATGTATTCATTTCAGAAGTTGAAATAATGGTAATAGTTACTTAATTCAAAAGGCCACTGTCATGACTATTCACAAAAAAATGTTTATAGAACACTATCAAATTATTGGGCATAATACATCAGAGAAATGCAAAGTATTGTTTACAATCACAGATAAAAGACTATGTTAAAAATATCAAGGTTGCAAATTCAACCATCTGAAAGCTAGAGATTTTCAAAACTAAGGGTATAGCTAAAATCTTAGTTTGACTTCCCTATTTGCAAGTATAATCATAGAATCGTTAAGGTCAGAAAAAACCTCCAAAATCATGAAGTTCAACCTTTGACTGAATACCACAGTGCCAACTAAACCATATTGTGAAGTGCCACCTCTACGCATTTTTTGAGCACTTCTAGGGATGGTGACCCTACCACATCCCTGGAGAGTACGTTCCAATGTTTAACCACTCTTTCAGTGCAGAACTTTTCCTAATTTTCCTAAACTTGAACCTCCCCAGCGCAACTTGAGGCCACTTCCCCTTGTCCTGTCACTACTTGCCTGGGAGAAGAGGCTGGCTCCCACCTGGCTACAGCCTCCTTTCAGGGTGTTGTGGAGAGCGATCAGGTCCTCCCAGTCTCCTTTTTTCAGACTAAATACCCCCAGCTCCCTCAGCTGCTCCTCCCAGGACTTGTCCTTCAGACCCTTCACCATCTCCACTGCCCTTCTCTGGACACGCTCCAGCACCTCAATGTCCTTGCAGTGAGGGGCCCAGAACCGGACACTGGGTCGAGGTGCGGCCTCACCGGTGCTGAGTACAGGGGGACAATCCCTGCCCTGCTTCTCCTGGCCACACTACTGCTGATCCAGGCCAGGATGCCATTGGCCTTCTTGGCCACCTGGGCACACCTGGCTCATGTTCTGCTGCTGTCAACCAGCACCCCCAGGTCCTTTCCTGGTGGGCAGCTTTCCAGCCAATCTTCCCCTAGCTTGTAGCAGCGCATGGGGTTGTTGTGACCCAAGTGCAGGATCTGGCACTTCACCTTGATGAACTTCATACAAGTGGCCTCGTCCCATCAATCCAATCTGACCAGATCCCTCTGCAACACCTTCCTACCCTCCAGCAGGTCAACACTCCCACCCAACCTAATGTCTTCTCCAAACTGACTGAGGGTACGCTCGATCCCGTCTGGCTCACCAATGAAGGTATTAAACTGGACTGGCCCCAAAGCAGCCCTGGGGAACACTCCTCATCACTGGCTGCCATCTGGGTGTAAGTCCCTTCAGCACAACTCTCTGGCCTCGAGCAGTGCATTACAAGGTACTTTGCAAACACCACAAGTCATTTCAGGACAGTAAAAGGCAGCAGCAGAGCAAATGCTCTCTCTCTCTCTATCAACACACACGTAATGAGCCATCACGTATTTACAAAGGGGACAGACTCACTCGTGGGGATGGGAGCAGAGCTGGCCAAAAGCCTAAATAGCCACAACCCCCAAAGCTTTCTACAGACAAAGAATGAAGTATTTAAGGGTGCGTGATAAAACATGATGCTAGATGTATCCACCCTGAAGAGTATGCTACACCTATGGAAAGTAACTCAACTTTCAGTAGAGTTATGTACTGGTAGCACTTTGGCATTCAACTGTGTTAGAATTATTTTTTACTGCCTCATTCTGATGTTGCTTTTCCTGCTATTGGATCACTTCTTTTGCCATGTTTGTGGCATCTCATACTGCTGCTTTTTGATTTCTATAGTTCTGCTTCTACTCCTTTCATCCCTTCTGGTTGTCCTTCCTTTTTCTCTTTGATTTTTTTCTCACAGTTTTTCATCAGAAAAACTTTCTCCTCTCTTTTTCTCACACGTGTTTAATTTTTACTGTGTTATCTTACTGTCATCTCTGCAAGAGCCCCATGAATGCTCTTCCACTTAAGCAGCCCAATTCCTTCAGTTTAAACTGATTTGCCAGCAAGAACTAAGGCAACAGATTAGCATAAATTTGATTACAAACTGCGCTATGAAACTGAGAGAAAATCCAAACTAAGAGAGGAACAAACAGATAGTAGAGGCCAAGAGGGTTTGTGATTACCACAGAAGCATCTACCTGCAGCCCTGGCAGTTGTGCAGCCTGAGTGGCTCTGTGGCAGCCTGTGCAAACTGCAAGGAGGCTGCCCAGAGCTCTGCCTCTTCCTCCTCAGTAAGATTTCTGTATGGAGTTACTCAGAGGAAAATTAGGCTCCTAGAGAAGAAATACAACTCAAAATCAGGCGTGCAGTGAGTAAACTTGATAAGAAATATTGCAGGGGAAATGAAATTTCAAAGAGAGATATGGGTTAGTGATAAACCTCTCACACCCAAGCAAATTATTCATGTCAATTAAGCTTGGGATAGGTCTATTAGGTTTCATTGGACCTACAACACTGTACCTGAGATCTGAATTGTCCTACGGTATTTTAAATATTATCCCCTCTTCCCTGTCCTGTTCTCCCTACAGCATGAAAGTGTCTGTCTAAAGGACAAGAGTCACATTTGCACGACCCAAGTAAGAGGATTCAAAGTGTGCTAATGATCCAAGCTGTTGCATTTGGCATTTTGAAAGGGCAATGCTAGGATCTGAGATTATGGGCACAAAGACAGATTTAAGCAAATCAAATTCTCACAACTATTTCCATATATCCCACTAACTTGAATTAGAGTGTTTCCAGAGGTGACATTTCACTACAGCATTTTGAGCAAAAGGACATGCCTTCCTAAGACAACTTTTTCTTTGTCTTCCTGAAATGATGTGCACACCCAGGACAGAGGCATAGAGAGCCCTCTGCAATAAATGAAGTAGAAACCTCAGTTAAACACACCAGGTTGTTCCATATAGAATTAAACATTCCTTTTTTGAGAAGAGTACTGACTTTTGTGCAGGCAGAGAAATCAAACTGGGTCTGAGATAAACACTGGGCCACCTGCAGAATTATCCAGAAACAACATCTGCAATTTAGATTCACAGCCTGTCTTACCTCAGCTTACTTACTCTAGGCATGCAAGTCACTGGAGAGCAGCACAAAGCATATTTACATTCCCAGTCTTATATGCCCTTCAGCCAAGCCCACTGCAGAACTCTTGTCTTTCAATCATGAGTAAAGTTTCTGTCAATGGTACATGCTAACCCGGCTGTGCTATGTACGGTTTTATTTGGTCTGGCTGTGGAGATAGGAATTAGTTCAGTTGGCTGGTTGAAAATCCCATTGGCTCAGTTTCCCCCAGAGTATTTGCACAGTAACCTGAGTAGAGCATGTGGCAATCACCGCTTTAAGTACCTGTGGCTTTATGGTGTCTGCAGATAATTCAACCAAGCAAGATGTAAACGATATGAAGCGCCTGGGAAACCCTGATCTGGAGAGGTGGGCTGTCCCTGTGCCACCATGTTCAAGACAGACTGACAGGTAGAGGGACAGAACCTGGTCCCCTTTTCTTTTTCAGAGAGAAGAAACTGAGACAAGGCTCTGCAAAGTTTTCCCTGGTCATATCCCGAACTCCATTTCTACGTATTTCCTTATTCCCACAAATAAAGGCTCCAGGCTAGTGGCTCTCAAAGGACTCGGCTGACAGTCTTCTCCCTTTGCTCCACCACAAGAAGCAGCAGCACAAACTCCCCTGATTACCTCATCCCAGAAACATGCTCCTTATCCTGGCACAGAACTTTCCAAAGGTGACAGGTATGGGCCTGCCATCCCATTGTGGGTACAACTCCCAAAGGCCTTAATATCAGAACATCTGTCCTGTAGCCTGAGTAAGCAGGAATATATGTACAAATCATTATCAGAGTCCTCAAATAGAAAATCACAAGCACTTCAGCTTTATGTGTCTGAGAATAACTGAAAATATTAATCTCTGCCATGCCAGTCAGACCAACAGTGTTTTCTGCCTACTGGAAAACCTAGAGAACAGGATCAACAGTGTCTAAACCACAGCTACAGCTCAGACAAGCAATGGGAGAGCTGACAGGAGTGTCACTTCCAGTCAGTCATTCCATATCCAATGGCTTTTCTTTCTTCACTGTCCCTCCTCTGTGTAGCTTCATCTCGTATTAAATCCTTTCTCACAGAATCCCAGAATGGTTTGCGTTGGAATGGATCATCAGGACCATCTAATTCCACCCCCCCTGCCATGGACAGGGACACCTTCCACTACCCCAGGTTGTTCCAAGCCTTGTCCAACCTGGCCTGGAGCACTACCAGGGATGGGGCAGTCGCAGCTTGTCTGGGCAACCTGTGCCAGGGAAGCACTATGCTCTGGGAGCTGTCCTGCACAAGCACAAAAGCTTTGAAGTTCATTTCACCACCCCCGTGCTCCAGGCTTCCAAAGCTACCAGTTATTTGAGAGAAAGCAGGCCCACACTCCCAGAGGAACAGATGTTCAGTCCTTGGGCCCTTTGCTGAGGATGTCTCTTGGTTAACCTTATCTCCAACCATAATATCAGTCTGACATATTACTGACCCTCTTCCAAGTACTTCCAATGAGTCCTCAGAGACGCAGAGGTTCTGCTAGCTGATACAGACTTTCACCTTGTTTGAATTGTTAAACCAGTTGTAACTGCTATGAGGTACTCAGGAAGGTGACTGATACTTTCCAGGAGTCTCTAGTGGCAGAAGAGTGGCTATAATTAACCGTAACTTGTTTTTTCTCCTTCTGCCTCTTGCTCTCAGAGTGCATGCAGCAATGCATATCGTAAGTGTGCACCAAAGTATGACTCCAGATGAAACTGTTGTCTCTGCTGAAAACAAAAACCAACCCCAAATGTAAAACAGGCAAATAAAATTTCAGATAAAACCAAAAAAACCGTTGTACTCGTGATTTCCCCAACAGCATTATTTTCTGTTCCCTGAGGAACAGCTGTTTTCAGACTAGATTAGCATCACTCTGCTGATGACCCTTCAGAGTAAAGTTTCAGGGCAGCAGCTTCTCAAGTTCTACATGATTTACCATCTATATTTTTGTTGTTGTTGCCAAGCATCTTTGCAAGTGCAAAATAACACTGCTCATTCTTGCTCAGCACGAGAAGAGCCTCCCATCTCCAGGCATCCCTGTCACACAGGCAACCATGGAAGGGAAGCTAAGCTTGAAAGCAGTGCAGAAACAGCAAAATGCAATGCCTGAAATGTAATATGGAAAGAGCACTAAGGACTCTTCTTAGGGCTGTTGGGGATGTGACCTTTGTTCTTACTTAATGTGATGCCTCTAAAAGTAATGGGCCTGTGCCCATCATGGAACAGTGTCCCAGGAATTTGGGCAAGAGCAGAAAAAATTCATCAGTACGCTGTAAGTAAGTAAAACAGTAAAAGCTTTCAGCTTCCTGATTCTTTCCCTCCAAAGGGCTCCTGCCCTGTTCATCCAGCATTTTACACTGCAATGGTTAAAATTTGCTAGATGACTTGTTAAAAACACTTGCTAGCATTTCCACACAGTAGCAATGAAGTTTCTTACAGAGAGGGGCAATAACTTTCGTATTGAGAGAGAGAAGAGGAAGACAAGAGCACAACTACCCCCACAGGAGAAAAGCAAGTGGGAAAAGGTGTCATATACAAAGGGGTGAAGATGCACCCTGCCCAGCTGCCGCCAGAGGAGCAGGAAAGCACGACTGCTGTTAGGCTATGTATCAAAGAGGGAAGGAGACACTGAAGAGCAGGACAAGAAAGCTGGCGACGTCTCCCCGTATGCCCACCCTCACCCACTCGGGGCTGCAGCCAGCAGAGGGCAATGCCAGCCCACGAACGCACCACTCCAAAAACACAGGGCGGCTCTCTCTGCCAGCCAGTGTCCCAACGCTGTCTGAAAACTGAACTAAATAGGATATTTCTCCTTTGCAGACACTCCAGCAGTGACTGTGTTTTACTCTCTTTTACTGATGCAGCCCTGAGCGGCTCTGTGTGCTCTGGCATGGGGAAACAGGGACCTGGAAGTGCGTGTCTGGCCCATTCAAAACAAAAGCTTTTTATTTTTCATCAGCCTCACAGCCGTGCAGTTGGCTTTCCTGATTCACTTGCTATGCACGATGGTCTGAGCTGTTATGCACTGCCTTTCAGCTGTGGGGCAGGTAAATGATAAGCAGCATTGTGCTGCATGATTCCTCTGTACTTTAAAGTATGCCTGGTTCAGCCCTCGACACTGGACTGTGCAGTTTGACATCCTTAATGCCTTCCAGAGAAGTGCCAAGCAGAACTGCAGTCCCGACGAAGACGGCACAGAACAGAGGTGGGTGTGAACTCACTCACCTAGGAGCTACAGCCATGGTCATGCCTTCAGGCTATTGCCACTCCTGTCGGCTGTCCCCCGAAGTAAAGCAGCCAAGTTTTGTATTGTTGCAAGGGTTTTCAGGCATTACATAATAAAATATTGCCCGTGTATGACCAGAAGCTTCAGATCATGGCAATATGGACTGCTTTATGCAGTGATAGGAACAGAGCACAGACAGCTAAGAGACACAAGGGCAGGAGAGCTGGTGTGCAGGGAGAGCACTTGAAAGAGCAGGGGACTGCATGGGCTTGCTGGACTCCAGGAGCTGGGACTGAGATGCCAACAGAGAAGCAATTCAGGCAGGTGTCTGGGCAGAGCAGGGCACTGATGGGTGAGAGCTGCAGGAATTTCACTATGGGTTGGATGAGTTTAAATGACTCAAATAATTGTTTGGGTTGGAAAGGAGATTAAAAGGCGTTTAAATCTAGTTCAAACCCCCCTGCCAAGGTTTGGGATACCTTCCACTAGATCAGGTTGCTCAAAGCCCCATCCATACTGGGCCTGAGCACTTCCAGTGATGAAGCATCCACAGCTTCTCTGTGCAGCCTGTTCCAGTGTCTCACCACCCTCACAGTTTGCATAGGCTTGACAGAGGCTATGAAGAACTGGGAAGAGCTTGGCTCCTTCTTTATAAGCTTCTCCTAGACACAAGTGGGCTGAAATCAGGATGAATATGCACCTTGTCACCTCCTCCAAGTCACTGATAAAGCTCTTAAGCAGGACAGTGTGAGGAAAGACCCCTGCCCTACTGCACGTGTCTCTGGCTTCCAGGTGAAGTATGATGCATTAACCACTTCAAGGCACCAACCTCTCAGCAGAGCCCGAACAGGGACTTCATACCCTCAGGTGTCTGGTGAGGATGCTGGACAAGCCCCTTACCCATTTCCTTCCTCCCATTTCCTCACCTTACCAATCTTTTCTGGAGAGTGAACAGAAAGCAACCAGGCTGAAGAAATTCAGTAACCTATTGGCAAAGACTGCTTTTTCTAGAATGTAGAACAGCCTGGAGATAACATTTAGGAACACTTCACCCATGTCAAACATGGATTTTTAGTATAACTGAGGCACAGCTAGTTAGACTTTTTTCTAGATGTCACTACAACCTCAACTTGCTTCAGAAAACTCAGCTCTAAAATGGGCTAAGCCCTCTTTCCTACATCAAGGACTCCATACAAAGGATGAATGTTCAGAGGGCACCAAATATCAGCCTTTAGCATAGGGTTTCAAGCACTTGCTTCTCATCTTGATCCCATCTCCTGAATTCTGCAGCTGGGATCGATACAGGAATAAAAGTACCTACAAAGTCCCCCTCCACAATACCTCCATCTTGGCAGTCAGCAGACCACTACTTCTTGGAAAATATGGCATGGCACCTCTTCCCCAAAAGGAGAGACCCAGTCATGCATTTCTCATCTTGTCACAACACATGAACATATACAGCCCTTCACCTCTTTCTTCTAGTCAGTCAAGCAGAGATGTGACACAGGCTGAAATATTTCCCCTGTCAATAACCAAATGCTCCAGTTTCTGTGCCTTCAGCTTTGCAACAGCTTGCAAAGCAAACTGCACTGACTGCTGGAATCTGCAGTAGAATCCCATTCCATTTTTCTCCAGAGAACAGCTGGGTTAAAAATCTTTGACTAACATGGTTTCACTGCCACACTAATCACTTTTCTTAATCAAATCAATGAACCATCCAATTTAAATCTGTTTCTCATGAAACAGACATTTTGCAAAGATTCAGGTGTGATAAATAACCACAAGACTCAAGACACTGAGCTGAAAGGGGCCTCCAGCTCCCGGTTCCTGCCTTTCCTGACAGCCAGAGATGTGAAGAAAGCAGTCATCCAGCTCAGGGTCAGGGCTGTGACTGCTCCTCAGTGTGCTGGGAAAGGGCAGATAAACTGCTGGGTCTCTGCTGTGTTGTGTTGTAGCTGAGGGGAGTAGCTGTAGCACTGCAGCAGAAGGACTTCTAAAGGCTCCAGCTGAAAATTAAGCATCTTGTTATTTTAAAGGATACTTGAAGTTAAGGTCCCATGCCTCATGCTCAGCTGCAATGAACAGAACAGGTGGACTGCTTCTAAAAACTTGCCCTCACTGCAGGGGGAACACAACGAAATTAGGCCAGACCACACATAGGCAGACGTTCCTACAGCAAGGCAATTCCCAGATACACAGAAGGAAAGGAAGTTCTGATCCACGAACTGTTTCAATGGTATCAAACCCCCCATCTGTGCTGGAGAAAAAAGCATGATGCTGCTGTGTTAATGGTTCACGGTATGGGAACACAGTGACAGGTTTGTGCCTCTGCTCTCTCCCTTCCTAGTAATCCTAAGGAAACTATGGAGCCTCACTGAAATAACCCAAGGTTTCCCACACTCTCTGCCAGCCAGCAGCACCTCAGAGGACACTCTACAAAAAACACCTCTGTGAGTGCAGCAGCACACAAAGCAAGGAGGAATTTGCCATGGCAGTTGTCCCCAGCTTGAAATGTCCTGTGGTTTGTAGGCTTGCAGCTTACCCATATGAGAGCACACAGCCTCACCACCTGAAGAGACACTGCATAATGGGAAAATACAAAGACAGGTGAAGAAAGGCTAAAGACAGCGTCATTAAAACAAGGAATGAGCTCCAAGGAAGAATGCTACTTAAAGCTTGAGAATAGGCAGTGTTCGGCTAAAAAAAATTTTAATAGATGGATAAATAAATGCTGTCACTACAAAGTGACATTTCTGGTCCTTGAAAGCTGTCTCTGCTGTTTGATGGAGCACTGTGGCAGCCCTCTGAGTGTGATGCTTATACACTATTACGACTGCTATTTTGGAACTGAGCTGACTGATTTGTGTTAGGGGAGCATCTCGCCTGTGTTTCCTTTAGCTGATCCTTTGAGGACTGACAGACACACAGCTATGATGAGCCCACAGTCTGAGTCAGTGGTTTGCCTGTGAGTGTCTCTATGTTGCTTTGTTCCTTTAAGATTCCCTTATGGTTTGTCCAGGCAATCCTGATGGATGAACCTGATTTGACAAACTTCCTCTGGATTACTACAGACCAACACACCAGTAAGATACAGCAGTAGTACAGATCTCCCAATTTCTTCACCACAAACCTAAGTAGAGGTTTCCCACTTGTTGCAAACACTGCCCAAGCTGAGAAGGTAATGAGCAGATGTGTGGGTGTGCACGTGCGCTCCCCCAGAAATAAGAGTAACCAGGTGAGGAAAGGACAAGGACTTGGGTCTCTCTAGGAGCAGTGATGAGACTAACATGGTCTTAACAGGTGGGCTGCTCCCTGAAAACAACATGAAAGAGCTCTTCTCAGCAAGAAATACATGGGAGTCCTCCAGTGCAAGAAAAATCCAAGGGCGTGATACAGGAAAGGCAACTGTATATGGATTCTAACGCTGGCCTATGCAGTTCAGAAAAGAGGAACAACTGCTTCTAAGAAATGCTGTTATGCCCTGAAGCAGAGGATGAATTGAACCCATTAGAGTTGTTCAATCTTCTCTCTGGTGGCCACTTTAAAACACTGGCTTTTGTTTTAGCAAAATGTGTATAGTAGTTATAATTGCAAAATTAACCTTCAAAATCAGAAAGCATAACTGAAGGTGCTGTATCAGCAAAAGCCCAGAACAAGAACTCTGAGGGGTCGTTGCCATTTACCACCTGAAATTGCCAGCTCTGGAGCCAGACTGGAGGGTGAATGTCAGCAAAATGCCATTTCTCTCCTGGTATACAAAGGCTATTCAGTGACCAGCTGATGCCTGTGGTTTTACCACAGCGAGTATTTGGGTTTGTGCAACTGACACCCCCTTTTTGGCTTTGCTGTGAATAAGCTATGCTTTTATTTATGCTCAAACACAAAAGTACCGAGGCTCAAGTTTTCAGGACATCCCAGCATCTGGGTTACGAAATCC
>WAAG01036150.1:66853-123796 GCA_013390105.1 Tichodroma muraria | reverse complement strand
TTTCTTTCCTCCTTTCCTTCCTTTTTTCCCCAGATAAAACTCACTTTCATATCTGATCATCTTTTATTCCTTTCCTACCACTCCCTTCTAGACTCTTTACAATTTATTCCTAGAAAACTTGTTGAAAAGCTTCAGAATAACAGGAGTGGCATCACAGCTCATCAGGCAGAGGATGGGAATCAGCCTCTGAGTCTTGCCTACACTATTCTACTGCTTTTCTCTCTTCCTACAGCCCAAAGTGAGAATTCTAATTTTTGGTAACAGCATCCCATTTATTTTTATAGTCTGAAGTTTTCCTTATCCCTTAATTCTTTGCCTGAGTTCTGCTGCTGAACCACATAAGCTCTCTTTATCGCTGAGCGTCCTCCACTTGTCTCTATCAGATGTCAAGTTATTGATTCAGAGGTGATGTCAAGGTCATTTGGGATTCTGACACTCTCCTTGAGAGTTCTCCTCGAGAATTCTTGGAAATTTTGGTGCCTTTTAGCCAGACATAAATGTCCTAGTTATGTTCTATTTATTCTTGACAGCTATGCTAGTTGACAGTTTTAATGGGAATAATTTGAATTTTTAACTTAATGTCGGTCCCTGAAAAAAGGGCATTCAAGACTGAAGAAATTCTAAACACTATCAGATTTAATGCAATCCTTATCATAGCCTATCTCTTCTTTCTCTTGATTTTTGAAAGAGATCAAAGGAGTGATTTACTCATAGTCTTTGTGAGTGAGCGCTAGCAGTTACGTTTAATGTGCTAATAATGTGCAGCAGCAAAGCAGAAATGGAAACTGGATTATGTGCAAATGTTTCCTTTTTTTCCCCCACGCATTCTGATTACTCTCTGTGGATATAGCATCCCACGAAATATGTGAAGTTTACATACAGAGCAACAGAAAGAACAAGTTTAAACAAGAATTCCTTTCTTTCTGGCTGAAGTGTATAAACCCAGCAACTGTGCTCCCAACACAAACTGCAGTTTATGTGCCTCCTGTACATGTGTTTGTGTATATGTGGGGCTTTTCAAAACAAACTGGGCTGAATCACTTTGGAAAAGCTTCACAGGTTGTGGCGTTGGCTGAGCCTGGAACAGCGGACTCACACCAAAACCCCTTGCCTGCAGGCAGGTAGGGACAGCAATTGTTTTCTCCCTTGCACGGATCAGGAGGGAGTTTTCCCTTCACTTTATAGTCCCATATGGTGATGCTTCTCCTGCTGGGCATGCCCAGCCTCTTCTCATGCACCCAAATTGCCTCCAGGGGCATCCTCCATCCTCTGACCCACCCCAGGCACCTTCGGGCATGAGGTCCTGCTCACTCCTGATCCCTACTCTGGAGCCACACTCATGCTGCCTATCACACCATCCTGCACTTCCACCTGATTTTGTATCCCGACTTTTAATTATGGTAGGCGGGCCAGAATTTCTACAGACCTCCTAGAGACAGAAAAAGTGTGTCTCACTCCTACTTCAGTCAGCTGAAGGATTTGCAAAAGCTTAAGATGACTGACAGCATTTTGAGCTGCACTGAGATGTTGGTGGAGGGATTACAGCATGTAAAACGGTGCACAATTAAACACCCAGGGTATTTATTGGATCTAAGCTCGTAGCAAATGATTGTCCTCTACATTTTTGGGGGTTATTTTGAGTAAACCATTATGTACTGGCCTAAACCCAATCTCTGGAGGAGAAGATTAGCAGGACTATTATGCCATCTTGCCTAATACCTCTCAAGATTTATTCTCACTGGAAGCTATAAAAAAAAATATTTTGTAATCTCCTTCAGGTTACAGACACATTGGCAGACACACCTCCCTCATATCAGGATCACCATTTCCTTCAGGGCTGATGGATGATACTGTAGGAACAGAGATAAACTTGGCCCTTGGTGTATCATGAGTCTGATTTCAAAAGCAGTGGGTTTTTGCATCAAGATTAAATGCATAAGCTGGCAATTTTAGGAGACTTTTTTCAGGGAATCCATGCTCTGTCTGTCCTGAGCACGTGAACCCCTCAAGAGAGGCTCCACAGCCAGACTGCTGCTGCCCTAATTAATTCTCTTGCGCATTGGCATTTACAAGCAATAATTTGACTCTCTCTGTTTTATTAAAACACATATTGTAAAGTGCTCAGCTAAGGAGGAAATTAAAATTTCCTTTCACACCCAAGACTTTCCTGGTAATGCAAATACCTTGATGTTACAGCAGCCAGCACGTTGTGTAGACGAAGCAGGGCAAACCAGTCAGAGACAGATTTCACAGAGAGAATGATCAAGGGTGTTTGTGGAGGCATGAACTGCTCTGGTGCAGAGCTGGGGCAAGAGGCAGGAATGAGAATAACCTGACCAGATCTTTAGCTGGTGCAGTTGGGAGTCATTTAATTGATTCCAGAGGAGCTGCTCTCCCTGAAATGGAGTGGGTGGAAATCCTCAGAAAGGCTTGGACCGAGGACCTCGCTATTCACAAGATGTCTCATACAGAGCTTTGTTCTTACCATAGGCAGCTCTGAAAGAGGCTGGAAATGAAGGGGTCAGCAGAGAGGCCAAGGGTACAGCTATTCCAGCTGTTCCACAGTTGGGATGGGAGAAGTGCTCCACAGCTCCACCCTGTAAGGTCCTGAAATGCTTTTATTTATTCACGAGGATGATTATTCACTAGAATAATTATTAAGTGGAAACACTTATACAAGGGAAAGAATCACTCAGGAGAAAGTAGGATCAGGAGGAATGAAGCAGCACATCCACTCACCATCCGTGCAGAGCAGCTTTTACAGGAACAGGAGGGGAACAGCAACTTTTTCTGGTTGAAACCACAAGTGAAATTATAAGCGGGTGAAATCCCATTTAAAACTAAGCCAGGGCTGTGGGCTTTCACTCCTACGCTTGTGGCAAATGGGATGGGGTTTTTAATTATGAGATACAGTTAATGTAGAGTGGTGCCTCCTGGGAGAAGCAGGAAGATCCCTTAAATTGACTTTTTCTACTTCCTTAGTGCATTTTATCCTATGCCCTTGTCATTAGGTGACATCAAAAGTGTTGGGCAACGCCCTGTGTGTCTCTTAGGAATCTGTATTATTTCTTTTTGCTTAACTTAATAGCTATTACTTCTAATTCTTTCATGACCCAAAGTGTTGAGTGCTCTCCAGGATGAGAATCTGTGGGACTCAAATGCCATTATGAAATATTTTGCTCTTGGAAGGTACTGTATCCTCAAAGTCAGAACTTTGGAATTGTAAGCAAAATGTCCACAAAATACCCAGACAATCAGATCAAGCATTTTGTTAATATCAAATACCCCTAAAAAGGCAGAAAAACTGATTTTTTAAATCTGTGCTAATTTAAAATTTTTAAAGAAAATTTTCTTTTAAAACCTGGTGTGAAAGTCAGATTGCTTCTGTTTTTGATCAGAATCTTGAAAAGAAATATTCCCGTTTGATTTGGAATGAAAATAAATGCTGAAATTGCAGGGCTTTTGAAATGCCTTGGATGTGAGTCCGCTCTGATTGGAAAGTCAGATTGCTGGTTTATTACCTCAAACACAGGTTTGTACTGAGCCTCAGTGACACGTAAGAAATTCCAATGAGTTAGGGCTAACTTTCTGTACAGGTACGTCCCTGAATCTGTTACATGCTGCTTCTGCATTACAGTCTCGGGGAGGCCACCAAAAAGAAAAAAAAAACAATTGTCTCTATTTTTTCAGGCTCTTTCAAATGGTGGAAACATGAGATTTCTGGCATTTTTTTGCCCTGCTCTATTAAATAGGGGTTGTAATATGTAGGATATGCCTGCTTCCCTTGAAATCCCATACCTGTATGGGGTTTATCGGCTCCTGATGGATTTCCTGCATGGTTGGACTTCTGTCCCGCTCGCTTGCACAACCTGCTGTATTCCCTGCTTAGGGAAGCAGTTCAGGAGTGGGCTGATTTGAAAAATAAGGACGGAATGTGCTCCGAGCTGGGGTGCTGGAAATGGTGGTTTGGATTGAAGGCGGAGCAACTTTGCCTTCTTAATCATCCCGAGTTTGCTTAATTATCCCAAGTATGTTTTTCATTCCCCTGCCCCCTCTGAGAATGTGAGGCAGGTTTGTTGGGAGCATTAGGAAGTACGAAAGGTGAATTTCCCCGTAATTGAACCGATTTCCGAGTCGCACACGCTCCCTTCAGAACACAGCTGCTTTCACTGCTGCTTTTTGTTTGCTTTTCTTCCAGCAGCCTTGCCTTTCTTTGGCCTGTTTTCCCATCTTCTCCTCCTCCTCCTCTTCTGAGTCATATGTTGACACAACTGAGTGTTGGTCCCAGTTGTTAGAGCAGGGCATCGTTGCTGCATATAGGTACAAAGAGGGGTTATTTTCATGCTTGCCATGTGGATACCAAAATTCCCTTCACTTCTATTTCTTCAAAGTCTGCTATTTGGTGTCAAGAGGTTCCGCTGGCGCCAGTTCACTTTCAGCTCTGTCCTAGTGGGCACCAGCTGGAATTGATGAAGACCAGAAGGTTTTTTTCCCCCAATGTCCTCTCTCTGCTCCACAGCCCTGTTTTCAGTGCTGTGGGAATGCCAAGTGTTTCCAGGAGCAGGCTGCTATGGAGTGCCCTGCCCTGATGGCTGGTTGTAAATGGTGATGAGTGACAGCTGCTAACTGTGACTGTGTTGTGGCATGACCAAGGTCATGTCACCGTGACACTGACTCCCATCTCAGGATTGCCCAGCTGACAATCCTGTCTGTGGACCTACTGATTTTGGAAAACCTTGGTCTCTGTGACCACAGGAGTGCAGCTTTCTTGGGCCACTCCTGTGTCCTGGGATAGCCTCTCATCGATTCCTTCCTGCTGCCTTTCTTATTTTCCTTATTGATACGAAAATGTCACTGGTGAGAGACTGGCCTGATGGGCTTACAAAACAGCACTTCAGGCTTTGGAGTAAAAATAGTTCTAAATTAAAAACACGTCTTAAGTGGCAGAGATCTATTCTTCCTGAAAGAAAATAACAGACTAGGGAGTTGTTGCACTGAATGTTTAACTGGTGTCAGGGGAATAAGTGTGCTGTTCCCATTCCCTCTCCTACAACTCTTCGGGGCTTGGATTTTCTTTTCCTCTGGCTCTTGCTTTCCATGCTGAAGCAGTAAATACTTCAAGGCAAGGACTGTCTTGTAGTTTGTTTTACAAAACATCATGCTTTAGACTTCTTGATCATCATTTTAAGCCTTGTGGCGCTAGCATAAGATATAAAAAAAACATTGCTCTCTGAGATATTATGTTTAATGGAGCTTTTTTCTCCCTTAATGATGTGCTTTGATTTTAGAAGGATTTCTGGCATTTCTACTCTACTTTTATTCTTTCCTCTGTGCTCTTCCTTCTCTAGGTGATGCTCCGTTGCTCTTCATTTTGCTCAGAAGACACTGTAAAACGAGCATGGATTGTGCTCACTGAAATAAAGACACATGAATCTGTATTTATTCTTTAAGAGAAACTGGGAGCCATCTCTTCAGCTCTGAGCAGGCTGATTTTGCTTTAATTGGCTTTGTGACCCCTTTTCTTTGCCTTCTCCAAACATCTGTCCGACCACTTTTATCTACAAGAGTTATAAAACTATAAAAGAGCATGTCTGAAAAATGGAAAGGAAAAAGCGTGACACCCTCTGAAAGCATTTGCTCAGCTGTTTTGGAAGTTCTTTGTGGGTGTTGGAGTGTTTTAATCATTCAGTAAAAACAATGCCATGTAATTTAGCAGTTCAGAGGCCATTTACACAGCCTACTCAGTATTCTGGGGCTGGAATACATTCAGCTGGTCTTGACCACCAAAGGTCTACTTAATTCCTCCAAAATAGCTTTATGAAGTTGGGTGGTTCCATTAACATGATTTTTAAGTGGAGTCCTTGCTGACAAGCAACTTGCACTCAGAAATTCTGTCATACAAGTTTTCCCCCTGTGAGTCTTTCTAAGAGCGTGTTGCAAAATGCTTTACCATCAGTTCTTACATAGCCTGATTTTTTAAAAAAGAGTTTGTTGTGGAGGAAGTGATTCAGCAAGAGGAGGAAGGATCCTGAAGAGATGGACCCACACAAATGAGATAACAATCCTCCACTGGGGAGGATTAGGCAGAGCAGAATTACAAGTGGAAGCAATATAGTGAGTCTCTGGTGGACCAAGACAACAAGATCAGAGAGGTTGGATGAGATGAGTACACTGGAGATCTTAAAACTCCAGGGAGTGACTCTTAATTGGATTAAATGCTGGATGAATGGATAGAACTTCACAAATTTTCAGTCAATATGACTGAAAATAGGGGAGATTTACCCCATTTCCTGCAGCAAGACATTGTTCTGTTCATGGCTTTGGGACCCTTAGAAGTTTCTGAGAACAAGGATTTGGGAATTTGCCTTTTGTATGGCAAAAATAATTGCAAAAGGCAAGGTCAAGATGGGACAAAAGCTAAAAACTTTCCACAGTGGAAGGGAAAAAAACCCAGGCAATAACATTTTGCTTTCCAGCCATAGGACATTAAGCAGAGTGCTTAATTAGGTAGTTAGTGATTAATAGCAGTAGGTGTTTATTAGAAAAAGAGTGAAGCAATCATAGAAAAGACAGGGTTTCTCATTCTTTGTAGAGAAACATCACTCAGACACGAAGGGAAGAACTGGTAGCAGAGAGAAAAAAAAGGAGAAAGATTTGTAGGAAATTTTGTTGAAACAAATGGGTGGTGACTCCAACACTCTGAAGAAAGTCTTGTTCCATAACATGACACAGCAACTAGAATTAGATAGCTGCTTGTGAAACATTGCCTCCTTGGAAACCTCATCACAAATGTCTCTTGAGCAACAGGAAACCAGGATATAAATCTTTGCAATATTTATTTTTTAATACAGCAATACATGGGGTGATCTGCCTTTACAACACGCCTGTATTTAGTATATCAAAGAACTGGTCATGCTCTCAGCAAATGTTTCCCATGGCTCCCACTTCCTAAAATAAAATATTAAATTATCTGTCTTTGCATTCATACAATAATGCTAAAACGTAACACATTTCCCATTTGAGCCTTGTTGCCATAAATTTTGCTCTCAGCTTCAGCTTTGCCTTGACCCTTGCTACTTGCAAGCAGTCATGTAAAGAGGGAGTCATATCCCTAGAAAAAATGAGGTTGGATTACAGATTGTGAGATCTTTTTAGCTGTGTCGCCTACACTTTGTTTCCTTAGTTGATCATCCTCCTCTCCCCTCAACTTCCGAACCCGCTGACTAAAGCCAACTAATTGCACCAGAAGGGCAGAAATGTCAAGGATAATTTTGTCACTGTAAGAGTCAGCAATAAGTTGTTGAGTAGGAAAGAGAGAGAGATCTTGTGACTGAAAGGAAAGATTGAAGTGGGAGCTCAGGTGTGAGGAAGTCTGAATGTGCCCGGGAGAGAAGTTATGAAAGCTCCGCTAATGGGGAAATGATTGAGGATCTCCATATCTGACGTGGCTTGGTAGCAAACCAGCTTTCACTGCGTGTTGAACTAATAAAATTAATTGGGGGCGCTTTTGACTTGTGGCCTAGGAATCTGTCAGGTTCCCTGTTCTACTTTCCTCCACAATCTAGCAGGGGTTTTTCACCATGAAAGTCGACATTGTTCTAGGGCTCTGTGTCTTTAGAAGCTGAGCTCTTAAGAAAAATGCCAAATAAATTGAGATTAATGGTAAAATTAAAGGTGTTGACGGCACAGAAGAGGTCTTTGGAGAATCCTGGATTGTAACAGTATGGAGATCCAGAGGTGACGTGCCACAGGAACTCCATGAATCTATGAACTCCCAGAAAACAATTTCACGGTCATTATTCTGGGTAGGATTGACAGAAAAAAATAATGCTTTTTAGATACAATTCCATCCATTTTCCTTTACCTTGCCATCAATGGAATTATACTCCTGCCTCCCTGGATTTACTCTGAGGTGTCTCTGTGCTTCCTGCAATAGCTGAAGTAGCTTTAGAGATATTAAACCCTGCCTAGAAAAAGCCTCTAAGAACCTGAGCAAAGCTGTCCCTCCTCAGAAGAGGAGGCACGTTGCACCAGATGACTTCCAGAAATCCCCTCCGATCCGTATGGGCCTGAGCCTGGTGCCCCTCTGAGCCTGATGCTCCTACTCTTGGGACATTGCTGGCTCAGAAAATCCTGTTCTTCCTCCCCAGCCGGTGATGTCTTTAAAGATGTTAGATTAGATTCCAGCTTTATTATGTATCTTAAAAAAAGAAACAGGAATTTAACAACAGGACTAGTCGTTTACCATGTTGTGCAGAACTTGGGGTGTTTAGGAAAATAACCAGATGTTGAAAGAACCATTAAAATAGCAAGAAATGGTAGCATTCTTTGATAGCATTACTGGCAAGGACTGTCTCTGAGAAATGTGACAAATTTGGTTCCAGAGTGTCTCTTTGTCTGATGCAGAGCCTCTGATGTTTTGATTCTAACTGAGAGTAAATGCATATTTCCAAGATAATTTTCAACTCTCCTCCACGGGGTGGTGGGGAATGTTACTAAAATAATAAACCCACCAACCAATCTGAGAGGGACACACAAGTTCTTGGAGACTGTGAGGAAAAATGCTGGCTGAGAAAATTCGTCTGTGCAACTTCATTAGACAAAGAGTATCTGCTTCTGCAAATCAGCATAATTTCACTGATGTGAAGGGGTGCTGGGTTAGTGGTTGGACTTGATGATCTTCAAGGTCTTTTCCAACCTAAATGGTTTATGACTGTGAAGTAGTAATTTTGCCTTGCACCAGATGAGTCAGTGGCCTCAGTCCTCCCTCTGGTGAGGATTTACTACGTTCTTCTGGAAGCAATCATTCCTGCAGCTCTGCAGATACATTTTCCTCTCAAAGCCCTTTTGTCTCTGCAGCCAGGGGATGGCCCCTTATGCAGCCTTCCTTTGGCCCTTCCTAGAGCAGATTTTGGTAGAGTGTTATTTTTGTCGGCAGATTAACAAGAAAAATCCCTCTCTATATCTTCCATGATCTATTGACCCTAGAAAATTTACAGATACTTATGCTCTACCTGTAAAAGGTTCCTGATAAAGCTGCTGATGAAGGTGAGGGGGGTCCTTGGAATTCCCAAGCTCAGAGGATTTGCTGCCGTACCCTGCCCTGCCTGGGAGCTGCCTTCCTCTAATATGTGCCTGCCTCAGACCAGGAGGCAGCCACCCCCACATCTGGACACATCTGTGTAGCAGATGATGTGGGATGCTCCTGGACCAGTAACCTGGAAATATCATCTGTGGTTCCCTTCCAGCCACGCAATCAGCCTTTGTGCCACTGAAACTGGGGGAGTTTTGCTGTTCATCCCTTTGGGAGCTGGATATACTGCTTAAAGGGTGATAGTAGTGTCCAGCAGAACTAATAAAGCTCTTTGTCATACATTTTCCTTGCTAGATTTCTCTTTCCTAGCTTTTCTTAGTGGGGGGATGGTGAAAAATCTGGCTGTACAGCTGTTTTCTTTTGCAAATGAGTTGTCAGTTCACAAATTACAATTTAATTTGGCCACGTCCTTCCTGTAAATGAGTGATGATTAAAATCAAATGGGTTGTAATATTAATAAGAGGAACACTGATGGTTCTAAAGGGTGCGATTAGAAATAAATGGATAAATAGGATGAAAAATAAATTAGGTAAGGAGTGTAATTTGAAACGGACAGTCCCTTCCTGTTACCTTTAATATATTCGGGGTAAAGGCAAACTGGTTGGGAATACCTGACCAAAGCAGAGTTTTGATGGAGAATGTTGATTTTTCTCAAGGCCTCATGGCATAGCTTAGGTGGACAAACCCCTGTGCATGATAGGGGGTTTAGACAGCAGAGCCAAAGAGAGAACAGTGCAAGAGGCAATGAACCTTTGTCTCTGAAATACAAAATTTCAGCGTGTACTGAACAAAATTTGAACCAAATTAAGCTTTGAATTTACTGGGCCTTTTCAATTGTTTGAAAAAGAAGGGAGAAATAAATTAACCTCAGCTCCTGCCGGCCTGGAGCCCGGCCTTTGTGCCCAGCTGCAGCAGAAAGCCGACGCTCGTTACCTCATTAGCCAGCTCATTAGCAAGCTCATTACTGGGGTGGCAACAGGACGGGAGGAGGGGAGGATTCCAGGCGGATTCCATGGTAAGCACCACGTGGTTGCTGTTCACAACCTGTAAATGGAGGAGAAGCTCTACAGCTGGTACTTTATAAGGGAGAGTCTCCTCTAGACGTTCTTGTTGGTGCAAAATTATTTGTGGGTCCTGATTTGGAAAAGGTGTTCCTGGAATAGGCTAATGCCTCCCTTTTCCCTGGCCTTCTATTGCTTGATCTAACTCCATGAAGCTTTCTTCAGGTTCATAAGTGTAAAAACTTTTTATAGTGAGCTATTTTTTTTCTCCAAAGAGCAACTTGTGTTGCAGAATCTGCTGTGCCTGTGTGTCACAGGGGGTTTTTAGATGCTGACTGTTTTGCTTGGTTCCGATTATGCACCACTCTCCTTAAAAATTCAAAAGTACTGCAGAGAGCTGAGCTGACTATTTAAATCTCCTTTATGCCCAGGGGGATGTTTTATACGGGGAATATTCAATCTCTTGCTGCTTTTAGTACTGCCTGTCTCTTCTGCTGGTACTAACCGTGGGTGACTGGAATAAAGCTTTGAACTCCTTTTGCCCTGCTTGCTTTGACTACCTCTGAAGTGTGAGACTGGCTAAAAACCCCTGTGAAGACCAATTATGAGAGTGATTTCAAGGTGATTTTTTTGTGTGCTTTCTTCCAGTGCCTTCTTGTGCATAAGTTTACATTGATAACAGCAAGTGCTTGGCTACAGAGAGCAGCCTCAAAGGTTTTTGTGGGTAATGCCTTTCATCAAGTTTTGGGTAGTCTTCATGGGATTTTTTCAGTGTAGTTCCATGAGTTCTATAGTCTTCATGGGATTTTTTAAATGTAGTTCCATGAATTCTATAAGTAAGAAAATTATTCTCAGTGCTGGTGTGCAAAAGAGCAAAAAAAAGCTTTATAAATACAGGTATTCAGAAGCAGCTCTCCGTGTTTTCATGTGGAGAAGCTGAGACCATTCATGGTAGAGAAGCCTGAAGACAACATGCCTTGTGTGTGGGAAATGAGCAAATGGATAGTCAATGATTGACCATGGAGATACTGATTCACCAGAAACGTTGCACATGATGTTCTTGAGAAAGAGCTTTACAAATATTGGGGTTTTTTTTCTTGCTCTCTCCCTGGCTGAGGTAATGGAGTTATTTTCTCTGCACATTTAATGCGATGCTTGAAAAGTTCCTATTATTAAATAGAAGAAAAATGAAGTTTATTTCTTTGTCATGAAAAAGATCTTTAATTTACAACCTTTATGGCAGTGAAACAAATTTCTTTGAAAAACAAGTGTGGAGTATAAATAGGAGTTCACAATGTTTTGTCAATTATCCCAATTCTAGTGGTTTGGGTTTTTTTTTAATTTAAACTCACTCTTTTGTTCTTGTAGGCAAATGGTGAAAGTCCTGTTTTCTTATGTGGAGAACTGTTAATATTTCTGCAGAAACCACTGAAAGTGCTTTTGTTAGAAGGTCTAGACAGACTGATACTTCCCTTTTTGAGCAAAGCACAGAGAGTTTAGGCTGAGACAAAGACTGGCTTGTTTATGGAGGGTGGCACAGAGCAGCTGGAGCAGTTAAGGTTTAGAGGAATCCTTCTATTTCTTCACTCACAGACCCACCTATCTTGTATGCTTTTGGTCCCTGGGGAACAGGCAGGGTGAGGTCCCAATGTAAACCACAATTTCTTCTCATTCCTGTTGTTCACTGCCCGTTTGGGGAACTATATACGGTAAAATTAAATAGATGGTGGGCAGCTTTTGTAAATAATCCCTTAAAGATGAACTGGGTAACTCCCAGCTGGGTTATCTGTGAACAAGGACCTGTGCTGCAAAGTCTTGTCCAAGTTTGTGACTGTTGGCTGGTGTATTTGCCTGGGGTCGTGGCCATACAAGCTGGTGGGAAATTCATCCCAGAACTTTGGGCAAGAAATAAACCAAATCACCAATTCTAATACCTCTTATATATCATGAAGTTCTAGGATCCCTCCTGAAGATTTATGGTCTCACCCTGCCTTGCTCCTGGCTTCCACAGCTCTGGCAAGGCTGGCTGTTAAGGGCTCAACTGGAAGGGAAGTATGAACCACTGTCATGTTGAGTTTCACCCATTTAAGCTGAAATGCCATCTTAGCTGAAATGCTTTTATTCCAGCCCAGGCAATTCCAAATGCTTGTGCTGCACTCATCTGCAGCCATCAGTGTCTTTGGGCTTGACCCTGCAGCTCTCTCCAGTGGTGAAATGAATCCTTTTACCTCTCCAATGGTAAAATGAATCCTTTTAACCTTCCCCGCTGCCAGAAGGTGGGGTGGGTTATCAGCTTCAAGCTTTTGAAAGCTGGGTTCAACTCACAGCTTGGGGAGGTTATAAGCTTGATAGAATTATGTAGTATTCCTTTTTTTAACTAGTTGAAAGTCAGTTTGGAGTATTGTGAGTGCAAGCAGTAGCTGGCTGGAACAACAGAATTGGAGCTTGTGCTGTCTCTCCAGAGATGGCAAACTAAAATCTCCCTGTCAGGAGGTAATAGGGAGATTGAGCCATGGTCATCCACACATTAATCCTGCTCCCTACAGCTGCCTCTGGCTTTACACCCAGGCAGAAGATTTCTCATTTTCCAAGCTGTGGCTGAAATGCATTGTCCTTGCACCACACCCATAGCAGAGGCTGAAAGGCTGCAGTCTGTGACCCAATAGTCCTCATTTTCCTTCCACTATTTGAGTCATCTCAATCTTAATATTACTGCTCCTAAATCTGTTTAGTTTTCCTTTCTTGGCCATCCCTTTAGTTTTTTGCTTTGACATTTTTTTCTGGCTTATTTGCTGATTCTGGAACTGGAGTATCGAGGCTAGTTTTGAACAAACACAATTTCCACTCATTGGAAAGTTATCAGGGCAATTAATTCCTTTGCATATGTCTGAGATCTACCTCTTCAAAGAATTTAATGATAAATACAAGAGCAGAAGAGTAGTATCTGCCATCACTTTGAACATAAGTATTTTAAGGTTCTAGTCCTAAGTTATGAAAAGACAAACATTTATTAAATGTTATGTATCTCTCTCAAAAGCCTGGATAGAAATATGATTTAAACATAGAGCATTCTTCTTACCTGGCTGAAACCTGCAGGGCAGCAAATTGGTGTCTTCAATGGAGACATTGCCTGGATAATTACCATCCTGAGGCATGGCTAGGAGAAACTGAGATGATAAGCTTTGCAAGTAATGTATTAGCTTTATTTTTTCTTCTTGGTTTATTGATCAAAAATAATTTTTTTTTTTGCGGGGAAACCATGCAAAAACGGAGCTGAAGTGCTAAGAAGGAAGCTGGGGTCGGTGTAAGGAATATAAAGCTTGTGCTGCTGAACATTTACTGGCACCCAAACAACAGTCTCTCAGCAGTGGGGAGTTGCTGATCTCTGGGAGTCCTGCCTGATTCCTCTGACTCCTCTTCCCAGAGCCCACTGCCCCACAGAGCCTTGTGCTGACAAGCTCAGGAAGCAGCTCTGGAGAGCACACGTGGTAGGAAGCCTCCTGACAGAAAGCTTCCACACAAAACACATTTATTTTAACAAATCCCAAACTTTTATGGTAAAATGCTGGCGTCGGTGTAGCTCTGTCATGTAAGCAAACAAAGATGAAGGATTTCCTTTCACGATAATGCTTTCATTGGGAATATGTTGAGTTGAAATATTGAAGTATTATCAAGCTTCAAAACACCATTGTTTGAATGAACCTTCTCAATTTTATTGAAATAGAATGATTTTTTTTTTTTTATTCCAGCAGACATTTTCCTGAGCTGGTAATTTAATTGTTGAAACAGAAAACTCTAATTTGGGATGAAAACTAAGTTGGAGGTTTCCAGTAAAATTGAAATCTCCAGTTGGGAGTTTTGACCATGCTAAACATGCAGAAGGAAACTTTGAATGGCAGCATAGGGGAAATGCCAAACCCTGTATTAAACATGTGCTTCCAAGAATGTGACTTCCAGGAATTAATTCCTGTGATCAGTGGCTGTGTGCCAATTCTAAGTGTCAATGCTACAGTCAGGAATCAGCCTTGCAGCTGAGCCTCTGTGTGTCTGAAGCTGAGGGGGTGTATTTAAGTGTTGGGTGAAGACTGTGAAGAAAACATCTATAGAAGGAATCGATTTGAGTTGCTGCTCCAATGGGGTTATGGGGGGAGGAGGTCCCATGGGGTTTTATTAGCCAAGTCTGCCTGTGTGGGAGCTGTGAGGGCAGCCAAAAAGGTGAGCAGAAAGGGAAGGCATTTGGAGAGGAAACCTCCAGGCTGAACAGCTGTTGCTGTCCATGATTGCTGAGCACAGCTCCCCGTGTCCCTCTCCCCGTGTGCCGTTTGTGTCCTTGGCCTGTTTTCCCAGGAGCTGTGCTTTCAAACCTGTTGGGAATGCCACAGCTGAAGCTGTGACTGCTCCCTTCTCCAGCTGGAGGATGAGCTGGCTGTTGCCTCATCCCAGAGCAGCTGACTGTGACTCTGCTCCAGAGCATCATGAGTGGGGACAGCGAAGAAGGAACATTTCAGCTGTGTTGACTGGAAATCAGCCTGCTGACTCATCCCGGAGCATGGCAGGAGAGGTGGGAGCCTGGCCTTGCAAGGCAGCCTCCTGCTGCCCTCAAAACACTGCAGTCAGCACTGAGGAGTTAATTCCCTTCCTTACAGAAGGGAATTAACTTTCCCTTAATTACAGAAAAATATTCTGCTGTATGTTTCTGTCTCCTTGGCCCGCTGTCTGCTCTGGTCTCTGCTTCTCTTCACTGGAAGGCTTCTTCCTCTTTGGACAAGTTAATGTGAGAGCTCTGTGATGCACAGGGGATGGCACATGCTGAGAGCAGTGGAGTTTATCACTTACAGCCAGAAGATGAGTGTTGCTTTCTTGATGATGTTGGGCTTTGCAGATACAATGGGGAAGAAATGCTGATACATCTTACTGATGTTAGTCACAGCCTGGGAGGAATCCTGTACCTCTGGGTCATATGTATAAACCATGAGCTGTATCCTTCCTTCCCTGTCCTTGGCTTCTCCAAAGGAGCTTGAAGTAGAGAAGAAATCTTCCGAGGCAGAGGGAGCAAAGATAATTTGTCCTAGATCACAAGGTACATGATGGACCAGGAACAGACTTGAGAAATCTTGCTTTATAAGTCAGTGTCCATCCAATCAGCCATAAAACGTTGGATTTGGGCTGAGAGAATGAGATCTGGGAGCATTTCTAGTGATACTTGCCTAGAAACAGCATTTTCTACCTCATTTTGCCCTGGCTCTGGGTGCTGTGAGGAGGGTGGAGTAGGTGCTGATGCCAGTCCTGCATTAAAATGTTTCCCCACATCCAGACTAATGGCACTTGGCTGGCTCTGGGTGTTTAGGTCACCAAAACAAGCCAGTCCTACTGGGACCAGGGCTGATGGGAGCACTCTTGCAAGATTAGGGGTGAATGTCTGAGTGTACTGAATGTCAGTAAATGGCAAAGTTTGGTAGTGTTTGGATCAGGCCATAAATGGTCACGTCAGCCACAGTCCCCTCCATGCCAGGATCTTAAAAACATGTGAAGTCCTCGTCTGCCAGCTCCTGATAAAAGAGCAAAACTGTCCTGCAAATTCCCTGCAAATAAAGCTGTGTTTAAGCACTTCCACCCTATAATTTAGTGCCTTTTTTAAACTGCACAAAGTTGATGACTTTGTAACAGACAACTTCAGTAGATAAATATTATTTTTAAGTGGTGTAACAGTGGTTTGTTATGGTAATGTTCAGACAGCTCATATTGGTCCACTGGCTAAACCAGTGGAAAGTCACTTCCTAATTTTTCAATCTTTGAAGCCTTCAGGCTTGTACTTTCAAGCATGTGTACTGAAAGCATGCAATAACTGAAAAACAATTGAACAAAAAAACTATTGCACTAATTATTGAGGATGGACCTTTTCAGAAAAATTTGGAGTTTGGTCCTGCTTTTAGGAGAACTAATGCTCATCCAGTTTTTCACAGCCTCTACCAACAATTGCTGTAATGTTCTGGAAGCAAATATTTCTTGCATGAAGGTGCTTTTTGCTCTTATTCTCTCTTGGAAAAGCTTTGCATAGGAACTTTCTCACACTCTGCAAGCCAAAAGTAATCTTGGTTATTCCAAATGCACAAATGGAGAAAACATTCTAATCCAGTACTCTTTTGATGTCCAAGTGTTTTGGCTCATGCTCTGTTCTGGACATGGCTAATATTTGAGGTGAGGAAGTTATCTGAGGACTGCTACGGGTGTGTGCCTCCTTGTCCCTGCAGTAATTGTGCAAAAGTGCCTTTTCTTAATTGTACTAAAGTGTCTTCTCTTAACCATGTTTTTGGGAAAAAATATCTCTGGTTGAACTTGTAAGTGGATCCTCCCCTCTCACTTTAGAGCAGTTAACTCTGGGTTTGGACATGCAGTGAGCCACGAGACCTGGTGCAAGCCTGGCAGGGGAATTAAGTGGTAGGCACAATCCTAGGCAGAAATGTGCAGAAGGGCTTAAACAGCACTAAGAAATGTTCAATGGTATGAAGGCATAAAGCTTCACTGGCATTCCAGGAGGATCTCAGGGTAGAAGAATATGGCACACCATGCATAAACAAGTAATACAAAAAATAAAGAGTAATCCAAAGGGGCTGGATGATTTAGTTGTTCTAAAACTGATGTATTTTGCACCAGACTTTAGAAGCAGCTGATCAGGTATGGTATTGGTGTGAGTATATCACTCAGGAACTCCAATATAAAGCCAGAGTACTGAATTTATTTTTGTTGTGATGACACTGCTTGGAATAAGGTTCCTCACTGCATGGTACTGGGGATTTGTCCAATAGCCATTAGAATGGAACTTCTGAGGTTGGATCTGAAATTCAGGCTCAAAACCACACAAAAATGTCTGATCAGAAGCGGGGGGAAAGACTTCCTATTAGGGTGGAGTGTTTACTTTTCTCTGTGATGTGTTTTTACAGTGTTCTTTGTTTCTTCAAAGCTCGCTATGCAATCATTTAAGAAACCAAAAGGTTGTCAGCCTTGTTAAAGGCAAGTCCTGGGAGTGTTTTTCAAACCACCTCTGTTCATCCTGCCAGTTCTCGCTCCGATATCTACTCTACATGTAAACAGCTGATTTTTTGAGTTCCATGTTTCTTGCTAAAAACCTGCTCCTGCACGTACTTGGAGCTTATGTTTCGTAATGAAAAGGTTTAGTCAGCAGCAGTAGGATTATTTTGGTGCTCTGTCTGTCTGTCCAAACTAAATGCTTTCTGCTCAGGACTTTTTCTTAAACTGCTTTTGGCTTTGCTATGTGAGAACCTCAGACTGTAGCTAATTTAAGGATGAATTTAGTTATATTCCCATTGAAAGAGTGTCCATACAGTCCTGCTGCAGGCAGAGCTTTGAATGGTGGAAGCCCCAGCACTCACGAAGCAGCCTTGTATCATTTTCCATTGCATCAAGTGATGATGCCTACATAGGGCATCCAGGATTTACATCCCATTCCCTCTATTCTCTAGGTCACAAATTAACCCCAAAGAGATTATGGTTGAATCCTACAGACCCTGTCTTCATGCTGTTACCTCTTTGCCTCCCTGTCTTGAATTCTTCCTTGGTGGGATCGTTTCCAGGATGCATTAGAGGGAATGAGGTCAGTCTGGTTTCCAAAAGGACTAAAACCAACTGCTCTGTGTGTGTGCCACAGGGATCAGGCTGTTATTTTATCTAAGCAAAAGATGCACTCAGCTTGTTGAGCAAAAACCCTCCAGGAAATGTAAACTCCAGCATTCTGGATCAGCTGATCCTGTCTGCTGATGTCCCCTTGATCTTCACAGGCACCACAGATTGTTTTGGGCTTGCCCAAACACAGTGTGAGGGTGCTTTAGGTTAGAGGGGCTGGTGAGACTTGGTTCCAAGGTCCCCTGGGTGTGGCAGGATGCAGTGAGCATGGTTATTTCCCAAACTTGGAGGCACACCAGTCGTTCAGGGCCTGCCACTTCCAATAAGCATATACAGCTCAAATCTCCATGCAGCTTAATTGTGGGCTGGAGCCAAACTGAAAATCCAGAATTGAAGCAGCTATTTCCACTCTGAAATTGGACAAGAGGCATTGAGTTTGCTAAAAGGAAACACATTTCTATGGTAATGTATCTCCTCCAAGACTGATAGTGTAGCTCAGTGTGCAGAACTGCTTAGACAAAGCTGTTATGGGCTGTTGGGAGGAAGTTATTGTTCCACAAATCCTGCAAAAAAGGTATTTTGTTGATAAGATGCTACCCAGGAGCAGGGACAGTATGGATGCACCTGCTGGTCTCTTCTTGCTCTACAAACAGCTCCTGAAGGTATGTCATAAATGCTGGAGAACTTCTTAATGCTGGGTGTACACGATTTACTTGCAGCTTTAAGTGGTGCTCAGTCAAGGTTTTTAAGAGCAGCCCAAGTCCTGGTGATGCTGCAAGGTTCCCAGAGCCTGCTGAAGTTCATACAGCAAAAAGGGGAGGGACAACCCCATCCCTGATGTCAGCTAAATCATATGGCTGGTCCTGCTAAAGCCATACTGACACCTCAAGCCACTGCAGCAAATTCCACCTGCTTTCCCCATCTTGCTTCAAGATCATAATCTTGGCCTTTTTGTTCTCCTAACTGCAGGGGGCTTGGCTCTTACCTGTGGGCAATGTTCAGGCTGAGATTAGCATGGTGATGAAGGGAAGAAAACCTGGGAGAGGCTTAAGCAGTGCCCAGCTCTTTTTCTGACCCTTGATTTCCCCCACCTGATAAGAGCTTCCTCAGAAAGCTCACAAACAGCAGCTGGTTATACAGCAATGGAGATTAAGAAAAAGGAATTCGCTGGAGATCTCCATGCTCTGGGAAGTCTCTTGTTAAAACCCTGTTTTGCACTTTGCTATCGTGGTTTACTTGAATTATTCCAACCTCAAGGAAGGAGAAGGTGTGCTGCCAACTCATGGGTCATTAATTTCCAAGCCATGCTGGAAGGTGCAAAGGTACAAAAAAAGTGTTTTCCTTGGTGGTTTACTGACAACAAATATTTGTTTGGAATATGTTTGTGAAAAGCAGAGCCCAGGAGTGGCTCAGAGCTTCTCATCACTGCAGTCTGTGGTGAAGTGTTACAGAGACTCTAAGGCTGTGTGAGACCGGCTTAACAGGCCGTGGCAGTCACTCCCAGCCTGAGATTTACAGGATGATAACAGGTTCAGAGGGTTATTTCTTTCTGTCAGCTGTATGCTAATACTTTAGTAAAACTTACCTCCTCTAGTTACTCTGAAATTTTGCAGCCTCTGGGTTGGGAAATGTTTGAGCATGTTCCCCTCCAAGCTTTGCTGTGCAATATCTCATCCCATGCAGGTGATGCTAATAGCACTTAAATCAGTGGCACTCTCCTCTGGGGTTTGCTAAATTAAGATAAACCACCTCTGAGATGCAGAGACAAAGTTTTGACTTGTGAACGTATTGCTGAATAGCTTCTGTTGTGCTTTTTGCCTGGGGAAATGATGTAAAGTCTAGTCCTGGTGAATTTTTAATTTAGGCTGTTGTGTTCTTGCCTTCCTTGAACCTGATGGTTTTATTTCTTCTGTGGTGTCTTCTGTGGTGTAGAGCTGGTGAACAGCTTAGTCTTGCTGCAGAGATGTCTGCATTTCAGTGGAATATAAGAAATTGTTCATGCACACTCACTTCTGCAAATACATAAACTGGTGACTAATTTTAAATAAATGAATAATCTCACTGAGTTGGAAATAGTCTGAATAAAAGTCCTCAGGGTTTTCCTAGGATTTGAATGGTTCCACATGCAAAGCTTTTTGGGAAGAATGTCTTTGTATAAAATACAATTCTAAATGTTTGTATTTACACAAATCTGCGTTCCTTCAAAGTTAGAGGAATATCTTCAGTTTGTAGCCTAAACAGTGTAAGTGATTTGTTGTAGGTAGTTTCAGATATCCTGTTTTCTCTGTCAATTTTTATGCTCTTACAGTTATGGTTTCTTATGGTTAAAAGACTGTTTTCCCCCTTGTTGCTAAGAGAAAAACACAAACAGAAAAGCAAACTAAATACAGTCAGTTTAACTATTCATGAGAAAACCTTTTATTTGGTCTTACATTTAATGTCTCTTTCTCTTAATTTTTCCATTTGCAATACACATAATTCACAAAGCACTAGTAAGATTTTTTGAACAGGAGCATAATTAACAGCATGCACTTTAAGACAATGAAAAATTGTGTTTGTAGAGTTTAATATGCACCTCAGAAAACGGTGTGGCTGTGGAGTTGTGCATCTTTAAATCAACTCTCTATGATGAAAACCATATCCCAGGTTTTATTATTTGATCTTGGATGCTGTTTTACCTATGACAGTGTGAAATTTATACATATCCCCAGTGCTGGTCTGATCAGTGTTGTTATAAATAAAAATAAGTAAAAGGGTTTTTTTAATTGTGTATTTCAGACTTAAAACAAGACACCTGCCCCAGTGGTTTTAGTTACTCTGCACACTGTGGTTTTTCAACTAGACAGTGGTAAAGGCTTGGAGGGAATGTTGTGGTATCCATAGTTTTATCTGGAGTTTGTGTGATTCAGTGTTAGATCTTGGCAGTCAACAGTGAGGGCTCTTCATGTGGAAATACCTGCTGCTTGGAAATTCCTATTAAATTCCTATTATTCCTTTTGAAAAACAAAAGCCTTAAAAACATGAAAAACTGAAAATTTGGTCTGAGAGGGCATCTTCAAGAAATGCTGCAAAATCATTGTAAAAATGATGTGTAGCAGCAGTAAATTCTTCCCGCAAATATGCTGTGATGGACACTATGGATTTATGACAGTATGCATTCCAAATCAGGAATCTGGATTCACCTGGTTGTTGTTCAGATCAGGTAGGATAGTTTTGTAACTAAAATGAAGCATTTGAAGAACTTTTTTTTCAGCTTTTCGCTTCTGAAAATCATCGATTTCCTGCCAGAAAAGAACACTTGGGAAAAGTAGAATTGAAATAACTGTCCTGACTTGCTGCACTATGGCACAGCAACCATAACCATGCAGGCCTCAGCCATCCCTGTTACTTCTGTGTGTGTCAAATAGCCATAATTTTCCACTTTTAACCAATGATTTAAGTAGAACATTTATTTCTACTTATAGAAATATAATTCTACTTATTTATAGTATCTATTTGTATGATCTAGAAGATAATCTGATTTCTTGGATGAGATGGTTTACACTTTACACATAATTATTTTCTAGCTCCTGGGTGATCAACAATGTGGAGACTCTTTTTCTTTTCTGAGGGATAAGCTATATTTTTTGGAGCAAAGCCTCCCCAACACAAAACTTCACCACAAACATACATGTTTTGATGAAAAGCTTATCCCAGTTCAGTTCTGCTTTAGAAGCTTATAACAAGATCTAGATCAGAATTGACAAGCCTGTAGATGAGCCCAGTGTGTTGGGCACAGCAAAGTAGAGCAGGGATCTGAATAAAGATTTCAAGTATCCCTGAATGCCTTATCCACTGAACTAAAGCAAACAAAAATGCTTATTATTGTCTTTTTGGTAAAGCATTCCTTCAATCCTGCCTGCTGCTCTCTGCCAAAACTTCTCATCCGGGTATAGTCATCACTTATGACTGTAAGACTAACAAACATTTATCTAAACACTTGTAAAACCTTGTACTATTGCTTTGGTATGAGGAAAACTACATAAATTCTGATTGTCTTTGTTAGAATAAAACATGATCCTCATAAAGAGTAAAGACATTTTAAGAGAAATGTTGGAGTTTTCCAATTTTCCTGTGTAGCTGTGAGAAAGTTGCTGATGGAAGGCAAACCCCACACCACTTCCAGTCTCTGCTAGACCCGCCTCTTCAAATACAGCCAGCTCCTGCCACCCTGCTGCTTCCAGGGCTGCACCTTGACCTGGGCATCTCTGAGTTCTTCCCTTTTGTCATGTCTTACCAGCCTTCGAGTGACCTTGCCTGAGACCTTTTGCTGTTTCTCATCATTATTTCGTAGATCAGGGTGTTACTTCCATAGCTTGTCATTAAGTACGATTCCAGCTGTTACAGGCATTTCTCCAGCTCCAAACACTTGCAGAATAGTCTGTGTACTCCATAAGAAGTCCAGAGACACAGTGAGTCCAGTCTTCCTACTGTAGTTATGTAAGGAGCAAAACAGAAAAAATACCAAGAATGATGTTGTCTTGCTTTTTAGACCATGTTCCTGAGGGTTTTGATTTCTCTCCAGCTATGGTCAAATAATCCCTTGTTCTTGCAGGTGAGCTGTGAATTTCCAGTAGGGATGATCTTAGGAGACTGGTAAATCCACACGTAGTTTCATATGTTCCACACATTTCTCCTTGCTTTCTGCCAGCCAGTGTTTCTCTTGAACACTTGGATTTTCTGTAGAAAGCCATCCTTGTCCCTTTTCTAAGCTCTTTGTTTTTTTTTTCCCAATCTCCAAATGTTTCTCTTTAGATACTGTACACTGTCTCTTTTATCAGGTGCTTAAATCATAAAAGAAAGCTCTGTTCTAAAACTCTGTATAATTATTAAATAATCAAATTGCTGGTATCTGATCACTCTTTGAATGTGAGTTTTGAATATTGCTCAACTCAGCTGTAAACTGTAACTTTACAGTTTAAAGCAACTCAGCTGTAAACTGTAACCTCCTGCTCAGAGGATACCTGGGAGCTCCCCACGAGGGAGAGCTTCTTGTAAATGGTCCAAGCTGAGGAAAAGCTGAAGCTGAAGATCAGATTTTTAGATTTCCAGGCTAATCAGGCATGAAGATGCTTCTGTGCCTACCTGGGGACAGTTGAAATGTTTCATGCTGGATGCTCATCTCCCTTTATTATTTTTTGAATACTCTTAAAAACACTTGGCTTCTCTTAAGTATGAAGGGCAGTTCCATCCTGTGGTCACTGTTAGGGGTATGTCCAAACTAGCACCCACCTAACTAACAGCTAAATAATCAAACTTCAAGAGGGATAGTTTGATGGCTCTATACCCCTGGGTTATCTACTGGGTTATTTCTCTGTGCTCCTGCACTCTCAGCTGAGCTGGCTCTGAGTCCTCTTCTGCACTACACTTCTTGTATTAATATTTGTGGTGTTCATATATATTTATCCAGTACGTTACAGGCAAGACTTCTTTTTCTGTAGCACTCATGGTAGACAAATTATGCCATATTTGGAGCCTGTAGTCTTTATTTAGAGCACTTCTGTACCAATAAATCCCTGTGTGATGTTTAACTGAGAATTAAGGAGGAAATTAGCATTCCTTTTCAGTAGACGCTGTCAGAGTGGCTGCTGAGCTGTACTTCATGCAGATAAAGCTGTAGCAGTGGCTGGGTGGGCTGAAGAGCTCTGCTCTGCTCTGCTGCCTGGGGCATGGAAAAGGAGCAGTGCTGGGCTGTAGCCCTCCCACACCATCCTGGCACAGGCAGCTTAGTGTTTGACAGCAAATTGTACCAGGTGTTGATAAAACAGCCTGAGGATGGCAGAGGCTTTGCACCAACCTGGCGGCTCTGCCTGGGGCATCTCTAAATGCACTGACAGCCGTGACTTTCTTTCTTTGGGTTAAGCTGTTCCTAAATGTTTGGATTTGCAGGGATACCATCCAGCTGTTGCCTACCCCCTTGTCTTGCAGAGCAGCATGTCTCTCCTCACAATGTCCTTTTTCAACAGGATATCAACAGTGGAGTGCAAGAAAAGAGGAGATGTTCCAGATTCCCCCATTTCATTTCTGAGAACTGTTGTGGTACACACTTGCATAATATGGGTACATTCAAAGTCTATAGGGTACTGTCTGAATCTGGGAGGGTGAGAGTTCACACATGACATAGGATGATCTCATCTGGTTATCAGAAACATGCTTCTTTCTACCCACCTGCTTGCAAAGCCCTTGGGTTAACAATTACCAAAAAAAAAAAAAAAANAAAAAAAAAAAAAAAAATACTTTAAAGACAGAGCTAGAATCTCTGAAACCACATCATTTTTTTGGAAGAAGTTTCCAGACAAGCTCTCAATACTTTTGATTTTAGTTGTGATAAGATGTGGCTGAGAGGTCGGAGTTCAGCTCGACAGTTCTTAGTAATGTCAAAAGTCACAGACTGCAATACCAGCCTAAGGATGAGCTTGGGATTTTAGCTTTCCTTATTTTTCAGTTTTTGAGCCGAATTTTACTTTTTCAGAAAAAGCAGACAAGCAGCTAAAACCCCCAGACTTGGATTGCTAGGTAAGATGGATTTGGAATAAAACTTTACTTGGGAGATCTTGGTGTCTCCAGTTCAAATGTCAGAATAAAGGACTTCAGCAGCGTGAAACTTCCTGACACATCTCTCCAGAGCAGGTGTGCTTTGTTTAACAACGAAACAAACCAAAAAATTCTAAAAAAGCCCAGTTATCCAAGAGAACAGTAAGAGAATAAATTTATTTAGTGCTCAGTTCTGTATTTTAAAAAGAAGGCTGTTCCTCAGGGGTAAAAAATGCTGTAGCAGGTAAAAGTGATTTTCTCATGTGGTAGAGGATGCAGGCAGTATTTTGAATCTGAAAAAAATACATAATAATGCCATCAGATAGCTTAACTCTGAATCGAGGAATTTAACCTCACCTTGCTTAGCCTATGTCCAAATATGAATGCTCCCAATTTAGAATGGGAAAGGAAGCTGTTGCATGGTATTAGATATACTGTGGAGTGTTGGGGAGTCAGAGACTTCCTTGAGAAATCCAGACAGATGTGGAGCAAAACCAGCTTTGGGGAGTCAGGGCTTAGCTGAATTCATCCACTTCTTTTGGCTTCTATTGCTGGAATTTCACTGCTTGCAAGAACAGGCAAGTTGTTGTTTTCCACAACTGGGATGAGAGCAAACATACTTAGCAGTAAAAATCATAACCCTTAATAATATTTGGTTTATCTTAATACCTCTTTCTTCTATCTTAGGTACAAATAAAACTTTTTTTATCTCATAATTCCAGCAGAATAGATTGCCCTACTTGTCCTTCCCAAATATTTCTTGATGGAAAAATAAGAACTTAAGGATAATTTTCAAGAGAGAGTGTGTGAACTGCTCACGTAGCTCGTATTTGACAAATTAATCAAATCTCTAATTCTAATTACCTCCAAGGTTTATAATGAAGCCTCACATAACACTTGAGAAATACAAAGACTGACAAGTGGATATTTTTCCATGTCCACATGCTTTGCTGCCTCACAAGAGCTGTTGGATAAAGTGAGGGACAGTGCAAGTATCCCAGAAGGAGCTGATTGAGCTGTCACAAATGCTCATTAAATCAGAAGATGGAGAATAATACACAATGAATAGTGGGTGATTGAAACTATTCAAGTTCCAGCATCACTTTATATATAAACTTGATAACCACTGTGAAGCTCTGGTGATTAATTTCTATGGCAGCAATTCTGTCCCCAAAAGGGAGGAAAGGGAAATCTGTCCCATCAAACAAGTGCTTGTTTGGAACTACAGGAAGGCAAATGCCCCCCTCTGTTGTAGTGCTAAGGTACCATAGCTAATGAAACCTCTATTTTTATTTATTTATTTTTTTTTTAGGGGTCAGCTTTTTTTTTGAGAAATTTCTTAGTGGTATCTTGAAGGGGGATTTTTAGAGCTATAATACTCTAACTGGAACTGAATTCAGGCATTGAAAAAACGAAGTAAAACCAAAACCCAATCAGTACCAAAAATGTTGGTATTGTAAAATCTTTGAAAGGCACTGAAGGATTCAGAACTTAGGTTGAAATGAGCTCAAATCTTTAAGCTGGATATTCTCAGCCTACATCTCTTCCCTGTGATGACATCCCGTTTCCAGTTGCATCTGTGTCTGGAGCCCTTTCCTTTGAAAGATATCCCTCATTTGGAGAAGGAGGTGTCGTAATCCGTGGGTCTTCCAGCAAAGCCTTGGGGCTGCATGGCTGCAGATGGCTGCAGCCAGAAGCCATCGTGCAGCTTGGAATCTGAGATACCTCAGGACACCTCAAGCCTCAGATGCACTCAGATCTGTTAAATGTCTCACAGAGTTCAGGGATGCTGCTGTTTAAATGGAAGCAATGCACGGTTTGAGCACATCTGGTGGATTGCTCCACAGGAGAGAATATTCTGGATGTTGGTGATGCAGCAAACAGAAAAATTAACTACTTCAATATATCTTATGGCCATTTCAAGCCTGCTAAAGCATCTTAATTCTTGTTGCTACTGGCATGTCTTAGCATATAGCTGTGGCAGGGAATTAGCTTCCATTAATGTGGAGGATGTTGTCAGAGTGCTGGATGTTTTGTGGACACCAGTTTGGGAGTAGACAAGCCCTGTGTGGACAGAGAAGGCAGAGGGTGCTGGAATGTTTTCTGTTCTCATCCCTACATTTTCCTGAGGTAAGGGGCAGATTGGTTTCCCCTAGATGCTGTGAGCATTTACTCCGGTGGGCTTGGCAGGTATGTGAATAGTTCACAGGTCTTGGAGAAATTTTACCTGGTTGAATATTGTGCAGTTTCTCCTTGAGGTGAATTGTGACTTAATTACAGAAGTGTAAATCAGCTACAAAGTTGTGGTACCACTCATTTGAGGCATGAGCCAACTCTTGCAAATGCTCATGGTGGTGCCAGGAATGTCCTGCTTCCCTTCCCAAGAATGACACCACCTTCCCTGGAAGGAGGGGAGCTGCTGGGGCAGGGCAGATGAAGATCCCTTTTTGATGGCATCAGAAAGATTAGCAGGACTGGTGTGGGCATTTGTTGCTCTTTGACTGAAAGATTGTGGAGTTCTAATCTGCAGCACTGATTTGAAAGCGTCTTGTTTCTCACATTTATGCCAATTTGGGTATATTAAGCAATTTCTACTTGCTTTTAAAATCCTTTTTTATTGGTCTGGTGTTTGCTAAGTTGAGTGAAACAATGATCGATTTGGTCTCCTATAAAGGAATATTACCTTTGAGGAAAACAATTTCTTGTTTTCCCCTTAACAGCACCTCCCTTTCATTTCTGTTTGCTTCTCTTTCCTAGTTCCTCTGAAGTTCAGAGGTTTTGTAGTGTCAACTGATGGTCATTTGGGAAACTCTTGATATAGTGAGAGGTAGGAGTTGAATGTTTCTATCTCTGATTAAATAAATTTCTCTAATTTCTTCTTAATGAGAATATCTCTTGTTTGTTTCTTTGTTCCCATCTGGGAGAGATTTTTGAGCAGTGACGCTCTAAGAATGTATGGCTGAATTATCTGCTGCTGCTCTGATTTCAGTGGAGTTGGGCCAGCAGAGACTTTGGCCCAGTGTTTGTCTACATTTCCCAGAAATGCTCTTTTGAGCAGATTTGCATCGTTTCCCGGAGAAACCCTAATCCCACTTTGTGTGTTAATTCAGGGGAGTTTGTAAATGCAAGAACCACATGGCAATGTGTAACATGGGAGTGAAGGCTTTGTGTTGTATAATGCATGAAACACTAGTAACCTTCTGTCCTCAGAAAATCTGGATATAAGGATCTGTTGGTTTTGTTTGCCACCTGAACATCTCTTTTCCCCCTGAGTGCATAACCCAGCTTCTTACCTATGCCAGGACTAAATCACATAGTCGGTTTCACACTTAGATTTAGTTTAGATTTAAACCTGGCTCATGGGCAGGTGCTCACAGTGCAGTAGCTGACTTCAGCTCAGCTATGAGGGACTTGTACATACATTATAAAGATCCCATTGTGGAATGAGTAGGCTGAAATCCGATGCCCACTGCCTTGTGTTTTTTTTTGTTACTGGTGTAAGTGATTTCAGGACACTTCTTGGAAAAGTAATAATCTATTATGGACAATTTGGAGGGATCTTTGTCCAAATCTGCCTCAAAAGGTCATCTGGGAGAGGCTTGTGTGATTATTTGCTGCTGTTGGACACTTGTAGAGCAAAGGAGTCTTGCCACGCTTTAACTGCCAGTGCTGGGAAATCTGTTGGGTATAAACATTTGTGATCCTTCATAGTAAAGTTGTGTAACTCACCAAGCACTCTGTCAAGTGAGATGAGCCAGACTGGGATGCCAGACCCATGTTATTGCATTTTCCTTGGACCAGTGTTCTTTATTAGTCCCCGGTGGAACTTCTGTGCCTTGTTACAGGATGAGGTGTTTGTCACAGAATGAGGTGACCCGCTTGGGCTGAGTCACATGGAGAGAGTGCCTCTGTCCTTCGAGTGACAGAGGGAACTGCAAGAGGTTAAACCTCCAAAATGGATGGGTCACAACCAGCACGTTGAGCTCCAGAGCATACTCATTTCTATAGGTACCTGACTTCCTTGGAGCCCCTGTTTTATACAGGGGGTTACAATGCAGGAGTCTGGTCTCCAATCCTAATGCACAGCTCAACATTTTGCTGTTGGAATCAACCAAAAATACATATTTTGGGGGATTCCTTGCATTACTGCAGCTTCCAGACCTTGCTGCAAGTGTCAGACCGGCTGACTGCGTGCCTTCCTGAGAACAGAGTGAGTTGCTGGCTGGTTCAAGTGCCCCTTTCTGCACAGCTGGCAGCGAGTCTCTGCTGCTCACTGGATGTGGAACAGTTGTGGCATCTCTCCCTGCCTCGAACAGAGGCACAGCATGGCCTCGTATCCCTGTGCAAAAGGCCCCAGCCCTACTGACTACATGCCATCACATGAGTCACTTCAGAGTAATACTATTCCAGGCTCTCTGAGCAATTGTGAGAAAGGTCCTGGTAGGAACAGCCTTCAGAGTGTTAGTCCATCCTTTCCTGTCCTTTCCCAGCATCTGATGTTGCAGGCAGACTTAAACAGCAGCTGACTGCAGAGCTAGAGGGATATTTCCTAAGTGCTCCTAAAAGAGAGACCACCTAAAATTCCTGCCTGAAGATAGGAATAGTTGCTAGGGAAGAACCTTCTGTAGATGAGAAGAAAGGTTATGGCCTACTCCTTAGAACAACTTTATTCTCCTTTTTCAGAAACTTCTCTGGGCTATATTGTTAATAGGTCCTTCTGTTGGGGCCTAGAACATGTAACTGAACACCAGGCACAGATGTGTCTGCAGCTTTTCTTTCGAAAGAGGAGCTGAATATTTGTGTGACCCAGCAGCTCGGGAGCTCTGGAGGGTGTGAGGGTGAACCCATCGCTTCCGATACCTCTTTGGTAAGGTTCGGTAAGAGATGGCGAAGGGAGAATTGCAGTGATGGGGGAAATGGCTCTAGTGACTCTGGGCATTAAAGTGCTGTTCTCAAGCAGACTGGATGGAAAAATCCCTTCTCCTTCAGGAGGGCCTGAGCAGACAAGGCACAGGCTATTCCTGCTGCACCTGTCCCAGTTCAAGGACAGGAGTAAGTCTGGCCCACCAGGTCTGTTTGTCCCAGGACACTGTAATCATTTACCATAAAACACCAGCCAGTGACGCTTCCCTGAAACACACTCTGAATAAATATTTTTCTTTTCTCCTTCGTCTATTTCTGTAAAAAGGGTCTTTTGATGAAAATACCGTTGGTATGTTTGAAAAAGACCAACCCCTGAGTAGTTATTTACTGAGTCCTTAAATATACAGGCTCAGTAGTTGACTGCTGTGAATGCCTTGTCTGCAGTGGCAGTGCTGAAATTCCCCATCTCAGCCTAGAGGCTCCAGACGTTTCCTCCCTGTGCTGCAGTGATGTGTCTTTGTTTGTGTGGGTCCAAGGGGAGAAACTCTGCCACCACTCCCTGCCTGAGCGACGCTGTAGGGCACAGCCAGAGTCTCAGCCTTGAAAGACAAGGGACACTGAAACCTGCAGAAGATGTCAAAGCACCTTGGGAGGTTTCAACGCATTATTTTTCTGGTGGTGCAGAGGGCTGGAGTCAGTCTTGCCCTTCAATATCATCTAACAACGACTTCAATAGAGTTGAAGCAGTTGCAGCATGAGTTTTGTACCTCTCATCTCTCTGCCTGGAAAGTGCCAGCAGCGTGGGGCTGCTTCTCTTCCTCCACCCAGCTGAGCATTCTAAAACCTCAGGGAGTGAATACAGGGGTCACCATCAAGCAGTACAATTGTCCCCTCACTGAGTTCCTGTTCCCAGTGAACAGCAGTGTGGGATCTACAGCTTGGGTGGAAATCTGTGCAGTGACTGACTTGGCAAAACTGTCTCAGAATATGCTTTTTACTAAACATAACCTATTTTGCTGCAAGCCAAGTATAAATATATATATAATACATATAAAAAAGGTGTGAAGTTGAGAGGCTGATGGAAGGTTACCCTATAAGCAGTTGATAAATCCTTGACCTGTTTCACATCTCATGAAAAAACGTTGAGTTTTTTACAGACTAAGGAGCTGTGAAATGTCTATGAGTCCTGATGGCCAGCAACTCAGATGAATAACCAGCTCCTACTGGAGAGTGAAACAGGAGCCAAGAAATTGAATAGTCTTGGTTTCCTTTTGTTTTTGCAAATATTATTTTCAGTCATTGTGTGTATCTGCTATAATGTACTAGGAATGCTCTCAGGTGTGGGTTGTGACCAGGTCTCATTACTCGGGAATTGCTCATATTTTATCTCGTGTTTGTCCTCATTTAGGGAAGGATGCAACACCGTACTTATTCTAAGTTTTTAGCTACAGTTGTGCCTAATATTCCCTGAAGTTTAAGCTAGCTCAGATGGGGAATCCGAAAATAAATGTGTTTGGACCAAAAGCGAAAATGAGTGAGCTAAGTGAGAGACTTAGCTAAGTGAGCTAAGTGAGAACTAAGTGTTCTGCTCTTTATGCATCTTCAGAGAGTGACTAAAATACATTGACAATAATAAAAATCACTTAATCCTCCAAGTCTCTGAGATGCTTTAAAAAATTCGACCATACTTTCACTAAGAGTTTAAAAAAAAATAATTTTTTAATCGGTGTCAGTCTGCATCTTAGTGTGCCTAGAGTAGCTCCTAAGTTGGTCGTGTGCCTGAGAGCCTTTATGGTATTTAAATGTCTGCCACTGACCTAATTCAGCCTAAAAGAAAATGAGACCTAGAGTCTGAAATCAAATGGTGCTTTCTCATATATAACCTTCTAGCCAGCTGGTGTAAAAGAAATCATAGTGGTCCAACTGCTGACCTCCAGAAACTTATTCTATTGGGTCTTTTCTATTGTGGATAAATCACTTGATTTATCTAGAACCAGATCCATTTTGTAGTTTTGATTGCCTGTCTAATCATTAATGTGTGGTCACTTTTTCTATTAATCATTAGTATTCTTTTACTACTCAGCAAGGCTTGGTATTTTTTAATATAATCTTAGTGAGGAATTTACTGGTGTGTTTTGGCTGCTTTCTCCACTAACCAAGGGGTGCTATGCTAACACTTCTGCACAAATCACCAGAACCTACCTAGTGAGTCTTGTTCTGCACATGCAAACCCAGTATGGATGAAAATGCTGGCTATGACTGTGCTGCTGGAAAGGTGATGAGAATATTTTATGATCTTTTATCATGTCTATTGTGTCTCTTTGTGGGGCATTGAAATTCCTGGTAAAAATCTATCAATATATTACTGGCATGCGTGTGTTGAAACCAAGAACCTTTTGAGGCTTAATGATGTATGAAGTTTTTCTGCATGATTTTGGGGAAGATTGCTGAAAAGATCCCTTTTATGCTGCCAGTGCCTTGCGAAGAGCTGGTAGTCTGAGTTCAGTTCTTCACATTTAAACTTGGGGGAGGGGGTATTTGAACTCTTTGTATAAATAGTATCTGATTTATATTGATACCTGAAATACAGCATAACAGCTTCAAAATCCACTGAAATATGTGCCTGAACTGAAAGCCTCCAACTTCCATGTCCCAAACTCATCTAACTCGAGAGCTAGATTTGTGTGGGTAGGAAATGCCTATTTTAAATACACTTTTGAAATGTGCTGTTTAAGGGCTGGAAATTGTGCCTCTCTTCTAGGCAACTTTCATTTTCCATAGTTCTCATGCTAGTATCTTAATAGCATTGATTGTATTTGTATGCAGTGTTAAGGGGAGGATGGCTTTATGTTCTTTTCTCCCTGGCCCGTTTTCAGGCCACAGTGGTGGCCCAACAGTGGCAGCGCAGTGACTTTGCTCTCCAATGCTGTGTTTGAGCACTTTGGGGTTTTTTAATTTCATGTTCATCCATGTTGTCATGCAGACAGCAGTCATTCATGTACTTATTCATATGACTGCCTGTTCTGTTGCTGTTTCTGTGGGATAAGAAGATGCTTGGTGTGTTCAACAGCCTGGAGGGCCCCATGTCCCACTCCCAAAGTGAGCCCTTTTAGCACTTTTAAGTTACCTTGAAAATTTCTCTTTTGTATTAATACAGCTCATGTCCTAAAGTAACCAATGGCATAGGATCTTTCCTGTGGACATCCAGCTTTCTCCTTGCACTGGCACAGGGTGCCCAGAGAAGCTGGGGCTGCCCCTGGATCCCTGCAAGTGTCCAAGGCCAGGCTTGGAGCAGCCTGGGATAGTGGAAGGTGCCCCTGCCCATGGCAGGGAGTGGGACTGGATGAGCTTTAAGGTCCCTTCCAACCCAAATCATTCTGTGATTCTATGATGGAATTTAGTGTATAAATGTACATTTTGAGCTGACATTTATCACTGTAGACAAAACTAAGCTGGGCTAGGTATTATATTTAAATCAGAGGTGATAATAATACTGCTTATGGTTACAGGCTTCCCACAGTAGAAGGGAAACACGACAAAACCAAGCCAACTATTTTTCCAGATTTTGTGCCAGAGTTCAGTTTACATAGGTGGCAGTATTGGAAAATCTCCAAAGAGAAAACTTTTTATCTGGCCATTCATTTCTACCAGCTCTTCTCATCTTGAATCCCACTCAGGCTGATCCTAAACCTGCCATGGCTGCAGAAGCCAACCACTGCGCTATCCAAAAAACTCATAAGTTTCAAACCTACCACAGACTGAGACAAGCAAATCTTAGATAAAGGCTGAGCTGGGCTTTTCCATTTCCTCTGCTTGTAAGAGCCAAAAGCCCTCTTCTAACAAGCTGATCTCATCCAAAAGAACAAAAGGAGAATACGGGTTATTGGCTGCTTGCTTTCTACACAAACATGTAGTTTTCCACCTTTGACATGGGCAAATGGAATATCACATGTGGTGCTGAAGCCCACCCACTGGTGGCTTGGCAAATGTGAATTTGTTTGTGGCTGTTCTTGGTTCTCCTGAGGCAGGTTGGAGGCGAGAGGGGAAGGGAAGAGTTCCCTCTGCCATCAGGAGTTGTGTCTGTGCCCTGGCTGAGTGACTGACACCTCTGAGTGGCAGCACCAAGCACTTAATAATAAACTCTGGGATGAGATCTCAGACAAAGGCTCTGCTGTAGTGAAACTTTGGGAATTTGGGCTGTTGTCCAGTATCTGAAGATACTGAATACTCATGTTCCACAAATAATAGAAGAAAAATTCTGAAGCACTTCCATAACATAGGTGCTCTTCTACAGTATACACATATGGGGAAAAAAAATCCCAGTGGTGTTTTTGAGCAGTTCTTCCAACTGGCCACTCACTCCAAGCCAGTGCCCTAATGGGAACCAAAGCTCTTGGAAGTTGTCTTTTCATCTGGGGAACTCTTTTAGCAGTCTTGGAAACATGACCTCCTCCTTTCGGAGCAATGTCTCTGGATGTGTCTGCAGGGAGCCAACAGGAGTGACCACAAATGGGGTCACCTCCCAAGTTCAGGGTGACAGGTGTGTGAATCTGTAATCAGCTGATGACAAACAGGGCCCCATAGGCTGAAACCTCTTCTGCACTCTGTCTTGAGAGCAGGAGTTAGTCCTAAGCTCTCCTAAAATTCCTGAAGTCACCAATTAGCTCAAGGCTTGAACAGCCTCTGGAAGCCTTTGACTCTTCTATTGGAAAGCAAAGGAAAGATCAAAATCTCATGGTTAAACAAACTCAGGATATTCTCATAAACATTTTGAAGGCCGAGGTTCCCCTCTCCTCCAGAGAATATTAATACTTTCTGCTGAGTTTTGAAAAATCAGGTGACACCAAAAAGAAGAACAGCTAATGGCACTGGGTGGAGTGGCTGATCTCATACGTGCAGTCCCATGTGCAGAACATGCTCCCAGGTGATTCCCACCGACTGCTCTGTTGACTTGACTGAGATGACTCCTGTGTTAGGGTAACTCACCAGATTGGATTTTAACTATATATGGAAAGGTTTTCTCTATTCTCTAGGCCAGGAGAAACAGGAGCTGTGCAAAGCTGGAAGGCATGGCCAGGTAGAAGTAAAGGGACACCTCTCATTAGAGGCTTCATGAGCCTGGGGTTAGAAAATTAAACTGGAGCATATTAGGAGTATCAGCAGAAGGCAGAACTTGCCAGAGCAAAGTGAAATGCTGACTAAAACAAATATCCTTACAAACCTATGCAGCTGGATTGATTGGCAAGCTTGATTACTCATCCTTTCCTGTCTAGACAGAGCTAGTTTTTAGATTTCATATGAAAAGCTAATACTTATCATGTTTGATGGCTGTCTTGTTGCTGGCGTGAAGCTCCATGGATTATTGTCAGCTTGATTGGAAATGGAGTTTGGGAAGGCATTAGTAAAATGGCATTGACTTTTGCTGTGTCTTACTGGAAGAAACCTGCCTTTCTCTGTGGGGGTAGGAAAGAGAGAACCTTTTCCTATCTCCTTTTTGGAGTTCAATTACAGCAAATGCACTTGGCCTACGGTTGGCTGCCATATTTGAGAAAATCTTGGTCCATTTGTCTATAAATAAGAAATATTGCACCATGCCAGGTCTTGACATAAACCTGAACCGAAGCAAAGTTGTCAGAGGTATCAGATATATGGAGGAGGGAAGTAGATTAATTTGTACCTGGAAGATTTTTATATCTTGGGGATAGCATGGCTTGTTCAGAACTATAAAGGCAGAAGGTGACCTGTGTAAGCTGGGCCCCAGGCTTTACACTGTACAACGATGATGAAGCTTCCAAATACTCAGTGCATGCCCAGGCAAGGCAAATTCCTTCTGCTGCTCTGGTTGAAAGTGATTTCTCCTTAGTGATGTGGGAAAGTGGGGATGGGAACCTCAGAGGTGGCTGTGTGCTGGGCAGTCTTTAAAGGCAGCAGTTTTTCAGTCCAATCAGTTGCACGTGGAGCATCAGAGCTGATTTGAGCCAATCCAATGTGTTTTGATAGACTCCAGTAGGTCCAAAGGAAGTGAACATGGGAAATAGCTTTGACCTTGTCAAAACCCTTGAATTTTGCTGGAGAAAAGGGGTTCACTCAAGGCATAAACAGGTATTGGAGCTGTCCTTTCATCTCTTATGAAGCGCGTTATGCTGAGTGCTCCTTGGCTGCTGTTTCAGGAAGCTGGCACAAGCAGTGCTAAGAAGCTCATTTAAATAGAGCTGGCATCATTAGCATTCCAGATGCTGAAAATGTGCACAGCTGGATCCATGCCAAAAAGCAGGCCCCTTCATCTGTGGCTTTCAGCTGGCCTAAAAGTAAAGTTCAAAGCGACTTTATTAAAAATCTCCCTATACCTGTACCTAAATAAACATATGTATTTATACATACATAAACACACGTTATGGCCAGGCTGATGTTTGCCTACCTAAAGGATGAAGTCCTGCCCTGTCTTTTGCTGGTGGAGGTGTTGTCAGATTGTGAGAACAGTGTGCACATCCGGATGTTGATGGGTCAGGTTGGGATGCTCTGTTGGTTCCTGAGCTCAGAGAGCTGTTACTTTAGACTGCCATATCCCCCTGATCAGTATGGCCGTGTCCCCTATGTGACCAGCCTGGGATTTCATCATCTATTTGCAACTCTAACTCCCAGTGAGTAGGAATGTTTTGAAACACAGCTTTTTTGGTAAAAGCTGCAGTAGGTGATTGTCTGAAAATAGCCACTCAGCTGAGGTAAGAAGCAGATCAAATGTTTTTAAGAACTACCAAAGCAGAAAACACAATAAACTAAACTTGTGGCAATGTATAGATCCTCAGCACATCATTCCCTTAAGGACTTAATGTGCTATTTGATACCCAAAGAGAGAATGAAGTATACAGAGAAGGACAAAAATAGATCAAGGGTGCAGAATGGCTTTTGTGCAAGAGGTGACTGAAAATGTTATTTGTTTTAGCTTGAGGAGAGGTACAAGAGAGAACTGTCTTTATCTCTATGACCTTCAGGGAGGAGATCAGGGGGGCAGGTGGAGTCACTCATGACTTAAAAATCAAAGGCTAAATTTAGAATCGTCAAAAAATTTTCAAAAAAAGTCACCTATGTTTAAATAGTGGTGTACATCTATTTCTTTTATGCTCTGTGTTATCAGCAAAAAGGATTGCCTTTCTCTGGCTACCTGCTGAAGGTCTCTCTTCACTACATTCTGCCAATTCCTGGGTTTCCAGACATGGGAGTTTCTACCTGGGAATCTTAAAAATGTCTCATCCATCTACCTGAACCAGTCACTCGGTGACACAAAGCAAATGAGGGATGGTGAAGGAGAAGCTTCATAAATCACAAATGTGAATGGAATTGATTTTAGGGCAAAGGGAAGAGTGAGAAAAAGCCCAGCAATTTTAATGCGGACCAAGACTGTGGAAGATCAGTGTCGATGTATATCATCCAGGAGGAGGAGGAGGAGGAGGAGGAGTGCTGGCTGCAGGTCAGCAGAGTGCTGGCAAGTCACAGCTGTGCCCAGAGAGGAATGAGGCTCCTGAATGGTGACTTCAGTTTCCTGGAGGAATGCTGCACCATCGCAGGCCTTCCAAGGATGTCTGAGATGGGAAATATCCCTCTACCGTTTGTTTACCTATGCGCGGTGACTCAATGAGCGCGTTTGCAAATTATCCCAGCTCCCAATAAGGTGGTGATGGTGGATGTAACCACTATTTTCCAATCATAGCCTAGTTCAAAGGTGGTCTTGTGGGTTTATGGCTGTCTAGCTCCCTCTCAATACTGGTACATGCGTTCATTTTTAATTAAACACCCATCATTTAAGGAGCTAAAAACAGTCAAAAAAAGTTTTGTTGACCGAAGACTGAAAATATGAAATGTTCTTTGGGGGGTTTTGGGTGTGGATTATGAGGCACATTTTAATAATATTTAATATGTCATCTTCAAGCAATGTTTTTAAACCTCAAAACTCCAGGGAAGTTCTGTAGGCTTTAGCAAACAGATGTTAGCAGTCAGGAAAGAATTACGATTCTTGCCCAAAAATATTCCCTCCTGCCTATCAGGATATCCTGATGTGCAGCACTTCTGGGATATGCCTCCTATGGAAGCAAGGATGCAGTTATTCTGCAGGTCTGTGAATGAGCTAAGGAAAAATAGGTTTTCAAAGGACAAGAGTCCCTCCTTCTCAGTCATCAAGGAAGCGGCTCATTTGGGATATCCCGATCAACAGAGGGGGTGTGTACATCAGTGCACACTTTGTCCCCATCTAGTAGCTGCCTAAAGTCATTTGACTCAGTTGCTGCTTGTAAGTTAATAGTCTTTAACTTAAATATGTGCACAAGGATCCTAAATCCTGAGTTCTATAATCTGTTTCAGGGATCAATGGGAATTATGAAGTATGAATCCAGACTCCTGCTGTTATGAGAACTGGGGAAGGGTTGGCCCCAGAGGTCTTGATGAGGGGAAAAGACAATATCTGGTTGATGGGAATGGTTTAGCTTCACCTCCAAGGATTTACATCCACTTCCTATCACTTTCTGTTTAAAGCTTAATGGTGAAGGTACACAGAGGTTCCTGAGACAGCAGGAAACCATGGCTCACAGATCCAGAAAGACTGGGATTTTCTGCTGTTTTCCCAATAGTATGAAAACGTCTTCATGAAACTGCCAAGCAATATAGGTATAGTTGTGTGAGCACTTAAAAGGAATGGATGTAAGGACTCTTCCAACCTTCCCTCTGCAGAGGCACCACATCACGACACAGCTTCATTATTTAGGGTTAGTGCCACTCTGTGCTGCATCCTTCCCATGGGAAAGCCTGAAGGATCTCAGCCCCTCGCTCTCCAGAGCTTGCATGCTCTAAGGTTTGATGGAGGAATTGTCTCCTTCCTTTATAGCACCCCTCAGAGTGGTTGACATAAAAACCTGTAGTCACCCTGCCTGTGAATGTAGAGGTGGCTTGACTCAATCCTTGCAGATGGCTTCCCAGTTTTGCTGTATTTCCATCCTTTCGTGGGCTGTCAAGAAAAGGAAAAGGAGGGATGAAGGCTCTGTAAAGGGAATTATAGCACTTGCTGGCTGTGGTGGACACTCCTGCTAGTTTATGTGTTACTCTCTGGTGTTCTGCTGGCAGTACAACTGAATGACTTTCTTTATCTTTGTTTCCACTCTGCATTCCTGTTCCTGATGCTCAATGTGAGTTCCAGCCTGACGCTGCCTTTTGAATGTTCAGTGTCTGCTCTTTAGGTCTAGAGGCAAAGCCAGGCAGCCAAATTCAAGGATTTTAGGTTTTCTTTTAGTTCTTTTGTCAGTGGGAAGCTGAGAATTCTCCTTGATACCTTCTCTGTTCTTCACTAAAAATACCAATTGTTTTTTTATTTCTCTGGGAATTCAGTGTCCAGTCTTAGGGCTGAACTGATGTACCATTTTCTTCCATATGTAAGCAATGGATCCAATTATATATTTCCCCTTTTATCCCTCTGCTTGCTAATACTTGCATAATAATTCTTCAATGAAGGTGTGGTAGTCCTGATTTCAGAGTATTTGAAGTTCTGATTTTTGATCTGATTTATGGTGAGGTTTATTAATAATTTAAAATGGGGGGGGGGAGAAATCACTCTTTGAAATAGTTCCACTTATTGTAAATACTAAATTTAGGAGCATGTTCTGCCAATATTTCCTTTGATACACATGCCCACTCTTCACAAAAGTTTGCCAGGCTTTTATGTGACTGTAAGGTGAAATTGGCTGCCTGTGAAAAGTAAACATATCTGACTAATACACACTCATTTTATCAGTGCAGTATTTATATGATCCCTCCATTCATCTTCAAAAAATCTTCCTGTGTCTGTACTATATCGTCTCATTTTACAAATGATTCATCCTTTGTGGTGGTGGAAAAAGGACATAGGGGATTCCCTAGGAAAATGCTGCATTAGCCATAGCTTTAGTTTATTTTTCTCCTGTGGAAATGCATAATTTTGTGCATGGATCAGCTTTTTGGAGACCAGCCCAAACTCATTTGGGTACTTGAATGAAGTTCCCCTCGATTTGGGATCTGTGGTGGGAAGCCATTACTTTAAGAGGTGTTAATTAAACTTAAGAGGATTATAGTGTCTTAATTATGTTCATGTAATCACTACTAGTTTGGAAGGAAGCTGCTGGGAAGGCAGTGATGAACCTCAGCTGGAGAAGTACAGATGGCTTAGGCCAAGTAACTCTGTGACTAATGTGAAGGAAAAGAGATGTTCCAAGAGCAACCTCAATGGTGGTGTTTTTGCCCATGTATCAGTCCATGAAGAGTTTGGAAAGGCTCCTTAGGACATGCTCCAGGGCCCAAGGAAACTCATGGTCATGATGCTTTGACTGAACATGAACCTGCTCTGGTGCTGGCAGGTTTTCTCCTTTAAGGTGAAATCCCTTACAAATGGCTCAGTCAACCCATAATAAAAATCAGAGCTGCAACCTCTTGGTTCAGGCAAGCCCAGCTTAATTGTGGTTATAACCTTCTGCTGTCTGGGCCACTTAAAAATTAATGACATGCTGAAGAAAAGAAGAACTCATGGATTTACTTATTTACTGCCTTCACTTCTTCATGGCTGGATGTAAAGATGCATTGTATGATTGCAAGTCCAAGAAAGGCACTCCCTGGGATGTTTTTGAAAGCTTCCAGAAATAGATTCTGACGAGCTTGGACTGAAAAGTGTAAAATTCCAAGCACAGGAGCTCACAAGTTGTGTTATGGGCAGAGAAGTCTCATGTTTATAGCTGCTCTAGGCCTGATCCAACACTTGCTGATGTCAAGAGAAAGGCCTTTGCTGGAGTTCTTCATCAGCAAAGTTCTCAGCCATGAGAAAAAAAAAAAAAACAGATTTATGGAAAAAGCTGTAAATGGGCACTTGACACCTTTACCCTGTTTAGCAGAAGGAGTTGCTGAAGATTAATCTGCAGCAGTTTTGCTGCTGAAGGCATTTGAACCATGAGAAGAAGCAACAGTGGTGGTAGTGAGTACTCAGCTGCTGTCATTGCATTTCCAGGATTTTCAGAGAGAAAGCAGTGACTGCTCAAGTAGTGGACTTGGGAAATAGTGTCTAGCTTGGTTTGTTAGAAAAAGCATCAGGCATTTCTTCTTTTTTCAGAAGACAGGATAAAGTATGACAGCAGCACCACCAGGGCACTGGAGACAGGCCAGATATACATATTTGGCTGGGCAAGAAAAACAACCATCTGTCTAGAGAAGGATGTAAACATTAAGTGTTAACTGTCTCTCTCAGCCTCTTCTGTGGCAGAAAGGCAGCCTTGTCTCTTGAGTTATTCTGCTACAAGCTACTGTAATGCAGACTGTGGTGAAAAGGAGCAATTTAGGACAGAATTTTTCTTTTACTGTATTTTTCCAAAGGATGACTTTTTCACATAGGCCCCTTCTGACTCAAGAAGGGAGAAATCATTTGGAAGGAAATAAATCTCTGCTGATGGCTACTCAGAAAAGCAGCCAGTGAGCATGGGTGATCTAAGATTAATAAATGCCATGGATGATGCACAGAGTAACTTCTCAGTTGTTTTTGTTATGCTATTAAGACGTTCAAATTTAGGCTTCCAAGAACCACAGGCACATTTTTTGGGGTATGTGCGTTGTGGTGAAGCTTTGCCTGCAGCATCAGCACAGGCAGGGAAGGAGAGGCTGCAGTAGCAAATTGCGATTATGGCACACCCAGTCTGTGAGGCTGGAAACCCACGGAATGCAAAGGAGCCTTGCACCCCTTGGGCAGTGCAGGTCTTGGGCTCCGGGGGCTGCTGGCCAGGGGTCTGTTGGCTTTGGAAATCAGGGTAAGTCCTGCCCAAAGAAGGACTGACTTGTTTTCTAAAACAATTCACTGCTGCACGATCGTGTCAGACCACGTGCATTACCTGAGGAGCTGCCCCATCCCGTGCACGTTGTCTTCACGGTCCTCTATCCTCGGTTCCAGACTGAACGAGGTTGGGTGCCAGCAATCTTCAGACACTCAGGTGCCCTTTCTGCTGTGACCCATCCTCCACCTTGTGCTTCTCCAATCCAGCATCTTCACCTCAGGCCCTTTTCTCTCATCTTCTTAAAGCTGTTGAGTGCAAGACCATTTCTAATCAATCCTCTCCCGCAGCCAGGAGCTGGAAGGCAAATCTAAAGCTTAAATCACAAATTTCCAAGCCGTGGTGCCTGAAGATTTTTATTATGGAATTTTATGTTGTCACTTTTTCCTTGTATTGTATATGCAAGGAAAATTGTATATGCAAGGTAAGTAACTATCAATTAATTATAATTGATGTTATGCTAGGAATCTGATTTAACAATTAATAGGGGAAAAGTTCTTCTCAATATAATATGGCAGCTTTAATTTAAATAAAAGGCAAATAATTAAACTGTCTCATTCTCACTGTTGGACTTGAGTCTGCAGGGACTGAAGAACATTGGATGGGATTTTGGGGTTATTCTGTGCTATGAAACAGAGAATGAACGTGGAAAAATACAGGAGAAGTTTGACTTCTGATCATCAAACTAAAATCTGAGGAGATGGCAGAGGGAGAATTGAAGAAGATATCCCAGTGCTGGGATATTTTTAGGGACATACATGCTGGCAATACAGACATTCCCAGGTGCAGATCCAAGGCTGCTAAAGCAATGCACAGGCTCCCCCTGACCCGTGTCTTCACGCTGGACCAGGCTGTTTCCTTCTCCCTCCCCACGGAGCCTGCAGTTTGTGCGGGTGAGTCTTCCACGCTCTCGGAGTGGGAGCCTGCTGCATCTGGAACAGCAAGAGCCTGGCCCCGTGCCTGCTCGGATTTGGTGAAATATTCTTGGCGAGCGCCGAGCAGTTTTAAACCAGGCCTTCGTCAAATCCATTTTCATGTGCCGAAGTATGCCAGCTTCCCTTTGTATGCAAGCTACTTGAAGGAGAGCTCAGTGTGGGTTTATAGTCAGGATAGCAGCAGGAGCTGTGTTGCTACAGCCAGGCTGGGATGACAATCCCAAGGGATAAGAACTGGCATTTGCTGCGTCAGGAAATGTCATTTGTCACCTTTCATCCACCCCACCTATGTGAGCCCAGATCGGGCCACAAAATCTCGGTCATATGTATTCCTACAGACTTCTGTGGGGCTCTTCTGGCATGAAGGGTTGCTCCAAAAGGAACCATGCCCTGAGGCCTCACAGGGCACTGGCTGCTCTTTTCCATGTGTGTCCCAGCTGGTGTCTCATGTGGGGTCACACAGAGAGTGATGGCAGTGCTCTTGGTGGCTTCCTCAGCCTTTGGGGGAGCAGACAAGAGCCAGATTTAGAAAGCTAATTCCAATAAGTCAAAATTACTTTCCAGATTATTTTAAGATGATACTGGCAGGAAAGACATAAATAGCAAATTTTGTTTTCCAAATGTGTTTGGGAATACCGTGTGATTGGTATCAGCACTCACCTTGGCACAATACTGTTGGACTTCTAGCATCTAATATTTTGCTGTTTAGCATTTACATGGCCTTTCCCTTTCCACAAACTTCAGGGACTTGACAGAAGTCCCCTTTGCAAGCCCTTCCTGCAAAGGAGAGGAGGAGCCAAATGCAAATCCAGTCAAGAAGCAACTTTGCAGCTTGGGGCTGCTGAGAGAAGTCAGTGCTGGATGGAGTTTTGGTAGCACAAGAGCAGCCCCAGAGGAGGCAGGGCCATGGGCACGATCCTCTGCACCCCTCAGCCCAGCTCTGTGTGTCTGGGACCACGGGGCGGCGGGCAAGGGAAGGTGCCAGGGTGGCATGAGCCCTACAGCCACTTTGTCCTTCCTCCTGCCTGTCTCATCCATGCTGTGACAATCTCTGTGCCTTCTGCAGGGGCTGTGTATTTGCAGTGTTGATTTGCAATCCCCTCAAAGCTGTTTCATTGCTGCTGTGTGCAGAGGGAAGCATCACTGACTGACAATTCACATTTAAAATGATATTTTATCTCTTTCCTTCTGGAAATGCAACGTTTCGTTTGACCCCAGGTGGGAGCCGGATGATTTCTATTTCTTGGGGCACTCAAAATTTTTAAATAATTTTGGATGGATATGAAATAGAAGAGCATGTTTTCAAGTCCAGCCAGGGAACCAAAATGTAATTATTTGCACAGCTGTAATCACATTTTGAAAGTGCCATGACTCTTCCTGGGGTCCCAGGTGCATGGAGAGGCCATTCCAGCCCTCATGAGCTCTGCATCCATGGAAATGCAGGAGTGACCACTGCCCTGCTGTTTAGTTAATGGCTGTGGCATCCTGACCAATAGGTTGCATTTTACAGTAGGAAACTCCAGGTATAGCTTGACTATTTGGTCAGGAAATGCAGCCAGGTGAGGCTGTGTAGAGCTGAAAGCCAAGGGCAGGATGCACTTACCTGCACAGACCCCAAAACCTCCAAATTCCTATTTATAAATGGGAGCAGCTTTTCTAACAGCTTTTCTCCTGTTAGCAGCAGTCCAAAAAACTATGTGAAAATCAATGGGCTTTTTAAAAACAAAATTTTCCACAGAAAAGTACCTCTATGAAGTATTTTATTTATGACAACTTTTTTTTGTAAAAGTTATGAAACTTCCAGCAAAATTGTTTTTCAAAACATTTTTCATTCCTGGTAGACAAAATGTACTCCTAGTATTTGCATTAAAAATTTGAGGAACATCCTTAAAAACCTTGGGAAGGCTTGAAAAAACACCATCTGCTTTAAGTGCTTTCAGAAAAAAAAATCAAATTCTGTTTATTTTTGTACTAGCAAAATAAGTTTATATAATCTAACTAGCTTGTGCCTTTGGCTTCCTCATGCCTCCAGTTTGAGCCAGTATCCCAAGGAGGGATGTGGGCAGTAGCAACCTCAGGAGAGCACTGCTCATGTGGCAAGGTAGAAGTTTCTTCTGCTCTGTCTGGACCTTATTTAAAACAGAATTCCCAAGGGCATGCTGTATTTTAATGCTCATGCTTAGGGATTTGCTTGATATGAGTGCAAAAACATGCTTTTAGTTTTGTTTTTTTTTTTTTTTAAAGACATTTTTCTTCTTTGTGGCTCTGTCACAGCCTGTTCTGTCCAAAGTGCTGTGATGGATGGCACCCGTTTGATCCAGTTTGCCTCTCAGGACTGGTTTGTGTTCCTTGCAGAGGGAAATGACACAGGAGGGAGTGGGGAAAAAATTAGGAAAGGGGACTGAGGGCTAAAGATCCAGATAGTTTGTGAAAAGCCATGTGATTTGATATCACTGGAGAGCTTGGCCTGTCCATTTTGGGGCTTAGTGGAGACGGGGGGTTGCTGAAAGGATTGCACAGAGCACAGCACAGCGAGGCAGCTCTGTGGGGCCTGGGAACACAGGAGAGGAAGTTTACCAAGTGAAACCCGTTGCATTTGCTTTTTGCTTTATTACTGACTTCTAGATCTGATTTTAATGGGTATTTATTCCCAGCTTGCTTTATAGAGTGGCTATTAAAAAATCCAGCCTCTTAAAAATTATTAAAAATCGTGTTTCCATTGGCAGGGATCATTTTCACAAACAGGGTATGTAATTACTTGTTGAACTAGCAAGGGACCTGCCATTTCCTTCCATCACTGACAGTGTTGCCTCCTTTTAATGACTGGGTGCAGAGATTTTATGGTTAAAGTTATTGGGAGACTCTGGCTTGGAGACTGACTTCTGGGGCACTGAATTCTCCAGCAAGGCTATTTGAACAGCTCTGTGGTCTAGGCACATGTCCAGCTGGATGTATTGATACTTTGCTGGAAGGAAAGTTTTGTTGCTAAGTTATGTCTTGACTGGTGAATCCTGCTCAGCAGTGCTTTGAAATCTGCCCAGCCTGAGCTTTTAGTATTGATTGGGATCGTCTGTCCAACTTAAATCTGGGCCAAAGAGGAAAAGGTGCATTGCAGTCCAATTGCTAATTCCACTTCAGTTCCCAAAGAGGTGAATCTCCAACAAAGGGCTGAGGCTCCAGTTTTTGAGAATTGTGTACATAGGTTTCCCTTCAAGGAAACGAGTTATAGTTCGGGAGCAAATGTTTAAAAGCTGAATTTACCCTCAGATTATTTTCTCTGCTCGAATCCATTTGTCCTGATGTGCCCATAGTTGTGATGCTGCACTCTCAAACCCGAGAGCAACCACCAAATCTCACATGGGCTTGTCACAGGATGTGGCCTCAAGGAAGACCAAGGAGGACATGTGCCAGATAATCCATCCGAGGGCATCTGGCCGTGGTTAGACAGATGGAAAGCTGGGACATCTGCTTTGCTGTGGAACACTGCTCACTTCAGCCTCCTGCTGCCACCCACATTCCCAGTAGGTGTGTCCCTCCACCTGCCCTGCCCTGCCGTGTGCTCTGTGTGTCTAGACAGGAGTCTGTGCATCTGCCTGGCAGCTCAATCACAGTCATTCTTCTGGATTGTCTGGGTACCCTGGCAATGCTTGCTCTGGGACACAAACATCCGTGGCTTACCTAGAGCTGCCTCGTAGCCTTAACCACAAATACTTTGTGTGCTGGCATGAGCCTTGCATTTACAAGTGTGGTGGCTAAGCAAGCCATGGAGATCTAAGCCAGACACCTCTGTGCTCCCCAGGCTGCAGGGATGAGAGATCCCCTTTTCTAACTCCTCTGCACAGATGGTGTTTCTACACTGGCTGCTCCTGTACCACGTGCAATTCTCAGCTCCGATGGCTGTTAATTAAATGGTAGGCTCAGTGCCCTCAAGCACTGGGTTCTGAGACAAGGAGGTAACAGCCCTGTGTTTATGGCCCTTAGCAACATGTGTTCTGTTTTGAGCAACTCGTCAACAGCATGATACTGGCAAATTAGTGGGATTTTAGGGAAAAGAACGTTTAGAAGGCTGGCACGGTGGCATTGTCACAGGGAAGGTTTAAATTTTAATTACGAATAACTTAACTGAGCAACACTAAAGAGTGTCTGTCTGCTAGTGACTCCTTAGTTCAAAGTGACAAGATTGCCCCAGAAGAGACCGAAGGCACCTAAATCCACAAAGGATTCCCACATCCTCAGCAGCTGCTTCCCAATCCCAGGGGCAGATCCACTGTTCCTTTCCCCACCAGCAATAGCAGTCTAAAGCATCCCCTGTGTCCCCTCCCTTCACCTGCTTGTTGTGACCCAGTGCCCAGCATGCACTTGGTAAACCAGCAGGTAAATTGGATCCGTGAACTGCTCCAGGCTCTAAAATAATCCTAGAATTCAAGTCTAACCTGACCTGTTCGCTAGTGCTGTGTCCTGGCAAGCCCTGGGGTCAAGTGGGCTGTCAGAGCAGAGGGAGCGATTGATGGGAGACAGGCGAAGGTGGGAGCTGTTTAAGCTGGTGTAGCTGCAGAGACCAGCCTGGGCTGACTTCACCGAGCACCCAAAACCCTGCTCGCACTGAGGCATGCCTGTGGCCTGGGCAGCCAGGCATTGCAGCACTTGCTTCATCCTTTGTCCAGAAATTAGCTCTGGTTTGCACAGGGTTCAAATAGGGCACCTTCCCACACCCCCAGGGGCACGCTGCACGCCTGGCACAGCGCACGGGGCAGCGGTGGCATTGCCCCTACCCAAGAATTCATGGTTGCAGCTTGCTTAAAGGATGGCTGTGCTGGTCAGGTCTTCTCAAGGTGAGTCAAACCCAGCACATCATCCTCACCCATCTCCTGATGTTTTTTGCTTTGGTTTTTTTGCAAGTTAGCAGCTAAAATTTTGATGGTGGGATGGAGCAGTCCTTCTAACTTGGCTGCTTGAACTTTAGTATGTAAAAGTGCAACTCTGCACTCTTTGTTAGTGAGGGGCAATTACATTCTTAAATACTTGCTATTAATTATAAGAAATACCAGCCTTCAGCTATGCTCAGAGTTGTTGACCTGTGTGTGATTGATCCTCCTGCTCCAGAATGGTCTTTTTGACCCTGGAACATTTTACAGCTTCGTGAAACTTGCAGTTGAAAACCACTTTATGAGGACCATGCCTGGCTTGTAGCAAGGAGTGGTGGCCTTGCTTCTTATGGCTTGGGAGGAAAAGTGAGAGGGGATTCCAAGGGTTTTGGCATGGAAGGCATAAAAAGGATTCTAATGACTTCATACACTCAGCATCAGTCCTTAGCTCCAGTGGCAAACAAGAGCAGCTGATGACCAGAAAGACTAAAACCTTCCTTTTACTCACACTGACAAGTCTGACCTGCAGTTTTGTTTTAACCAAGATAACTGGTATTGTTATATGCACTGTTCAAAGTACCCAACCTATCAGAGCAGTCTTTTTCCACATGAGTTTTATCTCAGAAAAAGCATGAAAACACTGGTTTGCTTTGCAGTTTTGTAAACAGGCAAGTAGATTGTATAGAGTAGCTTTGGGGCCTTCGTGTTCTGAGACTCTTTGAAGATGCTTTAAGTAAACACCACTTGCTGCTAGCTTATTATCTAGTCAAACAAAGAGATTATGTGGTTTGAGGCTGTAGAAAGGAAAGAATCAGCTGCTGTAAATACCAGTCAATGGATGAAGTAAGAAGCAATGTTCTTTGTGTTCATGATTGTCAGAAAGCAAAGCTGGGACTTGCAGAGTATCTGTAAACTCTTCAGCACAGGTATAAGTGCAACCATCACATGGAGCAGTGGGACCTTCACTGAAAAGTTAAATTCTGCTCAAGGGTTTTCCTGAAAAAGGACCAGTCTGAGAGTTTCTTGATAAATACTTAAGAGGGGCATCACTGTCTTAGACCAACTTGTGCATCCAGAACACCTCAAATTGAGAGCTGGGATAAAGCTTAAAGAAACCCAGTAAATGGACAAAGAAGCACACAGAGCCAAATTCCTGCTTGGCAAAGTTCCTCCAACATTAGAGCATTTGGCAAACAATATTTAATAAAGCACTTGTATCCACACTTAAAACTTTACACCATTCGTGCTCCCTGCTTCTCTTCCTGTCCATTGTTTTTCTTCAGATGCTGTTGGAGTTACAGAGAGATGACCATTACAGCACTCAAGGCACTTGTGTTAGTAAAATGAGGTGTTGGGTGTGTGGGTGTGTGTCTGCTCTTGTTTTGGATGGGCTGGTCCTTTGCTGTGCAAAAATAATTCCCTGTCTTAATTCCAAAGGGCAGCAAAGGGTGGAGTTAAGGCAGGTAATCTTTTCTCCTTTTCACCTAGGGATTAAAAAAAATAGCACGTGCTGCTTCTTCTTTGCCAGAAACTTGGAGATTACGGCTAAACACAATTTTTTGAGGTAATGTTTTTCACAGGATTAAAAGCATGTTGTTTTCTTTGGAACTCACCAGTTGGAGAGTGAGATGCTTGGGATCAGTGGTTCATATAGGAGATAATGTGCATTAATTTTTTCCTCATCTTTTGCAGAGTGTAACCCAGGGCTCTTGCCTGTGCTGCTGCATGGCCAGGTATCCCCAAGGGAACAGCACTGGCTACCCCCCTCCTTCCTCATTCAGGACCTGGGTTTTGTGGGGAAATCCCTCCAGCCAAGAGCAGAACACTAATGACTCTACTACTTTACATGCTGAGAAATTTAACTGCTATCTGTGGAGTGCTTTGAATGCACATGAAATGTTGTTTCTAGCTCTGCTGAGAGCTCAGGCAGCTTGGAATATGGCAGAGGGAAATGGTTAGCCAGTGGTTGGGAAGCCTCACTGGGAATGAGGAGCCTCCCCAGCTCCATGCAAATGATGGCAACAGGCCACTTACACTGTCCTCAAAAGTGAAACACTTTACAGATGTCCATGTAGAAAATTGATCTGGGCTGCTTTATCCCATGGAGCTAAACAGGGTTAGGAAGCTGTGTTTTCCTAATAGAAATTGTTTTGTCAGGGGATAGTTTGTGGTCCAAACTAGAAGGTTTGAAAAAAGGCCACATTGACCGTAAACTACCTGAGGCATGTATTTTCCCAGACAAATGCTTTCCAGTTTCATAGGGCTGGGAAACTTGTAGATTTTCCATAGCTTATTGGTGCATGTTCCTCTCCTCCTGGCTTGTTTTGAGCTCTGCAATATTCAGGAGCTATATCCTGATGTAGACCTGTACTGTGCCCAGCACACCAGACTCTAGGTAAGGCATTAATCAGAAGAAAAGAACAGGGGCAAGAAAGAGCAAACTAGAGCTCATAAATACTTGGGTTTCAAGCATCATGGCTGCTCAGAGCCGAGATATTTAATTTATCCCATTGAGAGAAATGGATGCTGTACTACTCTTTCCAAGTACGAAGCATTTCCAAGTATTTTTCTTCTCCATCCCTCACTGTTATTCATTTGCACTTTATTCCTCTCGTCCCTTCATCTCTGGGTGATAAGGAACCTTTCATTCTTTGTTTTTCAGATGGCATCTACAGACTTGGACAGGGTCAGATGAAGGCCTCTGTCTGAACCACCCTTGGCTGTGCTGTTTATCAAAACAGGTCCTGTCCTTGTGCCCATATTTCTCCAAGGGGCTCAGCAGGCTGCAGAGCAGGTGCTTGATTTCTCTCCATGCCCAGCAAACTGCCCTGGTTCAGCCCAGCCACTCCTTTCCTGCTCCCTCCTGGGCTGGGCACTCGGTTGCCCTCGAGCGCTGCTCCGTGCTGGGTGGGGATTCATTGGAAATCGAGCAAGCCAAACTTTCGGAGATGTTTTTCCAGGGGCTGGGAGCCGTGCCCTACCTGCTCCACCCTGAAAGCTTCTTGTGGCCAGCTCGGTGCTGCGGGGCAGAGCTGCCAGAGGAAGATGGGATAACGTGAGTGGGTCTGGGACCTGACAGTCTCAACAGCAAAGGACACGCTCGAGGTTGTGCGGCCCCTTCTCTCTTTAAAACTTGCAAGAGGGGTCTGAGAAGTGCGAGCAGAGGTAGTGACAGGAGTTGTTTTTCTGATTTCTTTTAATAAGAACTAAGAGCAGGTTGACTGAAGAAATTTTGTTTGCATTTCTCCTGAAAATCTGGAAGGGTAGGACTGGTGGAGATTTTGTCAACAGAGGAACCATGTAAATAAAGCTGATGAGTCAAGAGAGAAGTAGGTTTTAACCCAAGCCATTTGTGCTGAGGGCAGCCCGACTCTGCCTTAGGAAAGCCGTGATATGAATTCCACCGGGGAGGTCTCCAGCGCCAGGAAAAGGGAATGACCTGGTAATTGGGGCTTTTGCAGGTTTATTACCAGAGTGCCTGGGGGAGAGAGGAGGCGTTTGCAGTTATAGATTGACCCTCTAAGGGCAGAGAGCCCTCACACAGATGTCCTGTCTTGCTGCAATCCCTCCAGCACTGCCTGACGAGACACACATGGTCGCTTGAATAGATGCTATTCCTTGCTGGCACAAAACCTTGCAATGGAGAGATGCTTTTAGGAGAGGAAAAGTAAAATGCCAGGTTTGCTGCATGAGACAGGAATAAGAAATCCAACCAGCCAAAACTTTTGCTATCCTGCAGCCCAAACGTCTGGGCCTCATCCCTTATTTTTCCTTTGAGGGCTGTTCTCATGTTCCTTTGCTCATGGGCAAACCTTGTTGCTGAACCAGCCACAGGCCTGCTGGAGAGAGCCTCCTCCTTCCTTTCCCCACCGCTCCTCTTCGCCCTTGGCTCCCCCTTCCCCAGGAGGGGATGGGAAGCGCAGGGCATCTGCCTGCCAGCAGTTCTGCTTCACTGACAGAATCCTCCACTTCTTTATTAAAGACAGGAAGTGTTTTCCAGGCTGGAGGTGACTCTAGGTCTGCTTGTCTCAGGCCTTCTAGTGACTCATCTGTCTGCAACTGATATGATGCCGTCTGATGGATTTTTTTAAAGCGCAGACAGCGTTATGTGTTGAGATATTGAGAGGCTGATTTCTGTTATGACTGTTGTCATGTTGGCTTGCAAAGCCTAAGGTATGTGTCACTTTTGGGGGTTAACCACTCTAGTTCAGGGATTTCATTAATAGCTTCTAGGCTCATGAATGAAATGAAAAAAAAAAATAAAAAAAAAGGAAATAAAAGGGCAACTTGTTGAAATTGGAAGGAGTAGGAGGGAACTTCTCATTTTTTCCGGTCTGCTGTGAATTTCAAAGGCTTTCCCCAGAAAGAGAGAGGCAAGGAGGCTGAGTTTCCTTCTTCCTGAATGGAGCCTCTGCTGATCGCAGCACATCTGACTCTGGCTGTGTTATGCTACAGAATATATTGGGAATTATGAATGAAACCTGTTACACATTAACACGCTAAATATACACCCACAACCTCTGGAGCTGTGTGGTAGTAGCTTCAAAGCTTAGAACTTATAACAAAAATGTGAGGCTGTAGATTGTGTTTAAGGTCATAAAAGAGATAAAGGTAAGATGCAAACTTAAGCATGGAAGAAATCAATTTAAAATAATTGTCTGAGACAATTTGAAAGTATTTCTCTGGCCACAGACTATTAACTCTAACCTAAGAAGTAAATGATAATAAACATGCCATTTCTTTTAGAGGCATCTGTTTCTTTTTGGTTTAACTATATTTACATGCCCTGACCCTTCTGTGATTATTCCTCATCTTTTTGAATAAAATGAAGCAGTTAAGTAATTTGAGTGGCATTTACAAAAAGCCCCACAGGTTCAGGAGCTGTGCAGCTACCAGAAGAATGTTTTATTAAGCCTTTCAAGGGTGGTCCCTCATTGCTAATTTGGGGCATTTTCCACCAAGCACAGCTCCTGTGCAGAGGTGATGAGCTTGGAAGGGAGAGGATTTGAACAGGACTGCCTTTTATCATTGGAGTAACCTCCTAGTTACAGCTGGAGGGGACACGTGCTGAAGGTGAAGAGGCTGGGAGGTGGAATAAAGCCTCAGCTCTGCTGCACCTGGTCCTGATCCGCCCCAGTGAGAGATTCCCTCCAATCCAGTGGGCTGCAAATGACACCTGGAATCGTTAGTCCCTAAGTGCCTCACCAAGAGATTGATAACTCTGTGTCAGAGGGACAGAGGAGATGAATGAGTTGGTGTTCAGACTGTGCATTAACAGAGCTGCAGGAACTCAGTGAATGGCTCAGGCAGACAGAACTGCCTGAGCCATTCACTTACCAACAGATACTGGAGGGTAAACAAAGCATGGGAAGACAGGGAAACAGCTGAAAGCATAGAGGAACCCCCCGGAGATCCTTCCAGTTTAATGAGAGGGTGTTGCATTCCTCCCTCAAAACAGAAGCCCTTGAGACAGAAGTAACAGGAGAAAGCAGAGTCCTGCTCTGAAAGTCTTAGGCAAAGAGGTGGAGGGGCCAGGTTATCCCTCTGGAATTTTTATTGACTCCAGCTGCTTTTCTCCAGGCTGATTCACCTCTGTCTCTAAGGAAACACAGGGAAGAAATGACGTTTCAAGCAATCTGGAGGGACTCACAATGTGCCTTCAGGGCACTGGGTGTATAAACAGAAGAATGTGAGATCAATTACCTGGACTGTTTAGGTTGGCTATTCCCTCCCCTTCCTTTGCTGACCTGTAACAGGACTTGTACTGAGGTGATTTGATTCGTGCCCCCAAATTCTCTTGGTTTCTATGGAATACTTTGCAAACAGCACGGACACATGACATAACTAAATCACGTGTGCATGCACTGAAAAGGTTATCAAGTAATTGGTCATGGGCTACCACGAAGGTTTCTTAATTGTGTTTTCATTCACATTAGTTAATTGGCAGTAATTAGGATTAACATTTGCAAGCTACAGAAAGCGTATTTTGGGCAGTGATTCATGGTACCATTGAAGAATGATAGAATGGTTTGGCTTCAAAGGGATGTTCAAAGGTCATCTAGTCCAACTCCCCTGCAATGAAATGAGCAGGGAAGCATGAAGAATATATAGAACAGAAAAGAGATTATTTTTCTGAGGGACTTTTCAAATGCCTTTCACTCAGGTGCTGTGAGCAGGTACAATGAAAGCACCTTGTTTCTTCACAAATACTGCTGCTAACAGTATATATTTTACCCACACAAAGACCAGAAATTCTGACTAATCAGTGTCACCCTGATCATTTTGACAGCAATTTTGGTTTAAATCATCTACAGCCTCAGCTGCATTTTTCTTGATCAAACTAATCGATCAAAAATTCTCCAGTTTCACCCAACTCTATTTACACACCCACCCCTTTCAGCAGATTATGTGACAGAAGGCTCCAGAAAAAGCACTTCCGAACAACTTCGGGGTTTATTGTTAAAAAATGCATCCAAAGTCACATAAAGAAATGATCAACACCCAGAACAGGACACTCAAGGTCTTGATTCAACGTGTTCACCAGATTTGTTGGTCCCAAGTACGTCTTCAGTCCATACAGCCTCCATTGTCTTTTAGTCAAATACATGTGCTTTTCCACCTCAAAGGAAAATCTGCTCAGGAATTATGCAAAGTGCAGCTTGTTCTCCCAGAGCAGTGTCTCCCCCTGAGAAAACAGGGGTGGGGTTATGGAGTATTGAGTAATTCCTGTATAAGGCTGGACCAGGGCAAAACAAAGGTCAAAGGAAGGATTGTAAAGGACTCCCCAGGCCCACACAGGTCTGTAATTACAGTCACTGCTGGGGTTCATCCCTGTGGCACCTGGAGGAGTGGGTGGAAAGAGGAGCTGTTTGTCTGTTCATTGAGCTCCTGTTAATGGTTACCTGAAAGCAAACTTACACCTGCTCAATGGGACACTGTCCTGTAGCCCACTTGTAGTGGAGAGCAGGTGACCTTTTATGCCTGACTGGTGGAGGCCTAGAACTGGGAGTTGCCTCAGCTGCTGGGTAGAATTGATTGGATCATTGAGGAGGCACTAAGACTACGGGAATTTCCATTCCATAAAACTGATTTTCCACTCTTATGGAGTATGTATGTGGATGCACTTGCTTTAATTCAAAAGTGATGCCACTGCTCTTTGCACCATGGAGTTGTGAGGGTAACTTGCTCTAAAGAGGGGCTGAGTTGGCCCGTGCAGGCTGAACCAGATGATTGTGGGAGCTGAAGTTACAGAATATCAACTTTTCAAACTGTTCTATCTTCTAACTGTTCCATCCTGACTATGATTGAGGTCTCATCCTCAATCATAGGTAGCCCCAAGGTAAATTCACAGGGTCAAGAGCAGCTCCCCTCCCACTGGTGATTTGATGGCCTCTGTTCAGCAACTGGAGCCACAACCTTCAGCCTGACCATTACAAGGACCAATAAATGCCTTTGGGCTGAGCACAGTTTGGGCCCAGATTAGTGGGAGGGGGCAGGTGGCCACACAGGATGTGAAAAAGGACCCTGTTGTGGCTCACCTGTGCCCTGATCATGGGCTCCTGCTTTGCAAACCACAGGTCAAGTCACGGGCCACAATCTAAATGTCTTTGGCCAATGGCATTGGGGAGCTCAACTTCATCTCTCTCTGTCCCAGCACTTGTGCCAGAGCACAGCTGCAGAATCCTGTGCTGCACCGTGCTGCTTTTGCATGAATTATAATTTCTTACATTAGAAAAAAATATCTATAAAAGCAGAAGAAAAGCCCCCTCCAGCAAATAGTCCCAGTTAAGTTAAAAAAACATGTAAATTTATGGTAAGCCCTATGAACTACTGAGAAATGTCTACTAAGGCCCATAAATGTGCTGGCTTTTAGTCTCAGGCTTAATTACCCTGTGCTGCTTTGCTGGGTGCTTCCAATGTGCAAAGAAAATACATCAGAGCCGGATATAACAGATACTCATGTCCTACAGAGATTCATCCTTTTGGGAAAGGATATATATTTAATAATTCTGAACAGTCTGGCCTGTGTTGATAGCTGGCTTTCATTTATTTGATAGGATCCTATAATTCCTTCAGATCAAATCTGACACCAAGCAAAGTGTGAGCACTTCTGTAGATGTGAAATTGCAAACAAAATTGTAGTGCTGCTAATTTTTGATTAAACTCAACTTCTCCTTGAATACAAGCTCTTTATTAGCAGGGTAGGAAGTAAAGTTGGTTCACCATTAATCCCAAAAGAAATCTAAAAACTTATTTTTTTTTCTATGAAACTGTATATTTTAAAGTCTGGTTTAATTTCCTTTTTTTATTTTTTTCCCCCTCTTTAGTTTGTATCTTTGAGAAATACCAACTTTTCTGTTTTTATTGCACTTTCTCACAACTTCCCCTCTGGAGAATTAAGAATCTGAGATATTTATAAGCTCAAATTCTCTGATTTTATTGGTCCTCCAAAGGCTCCATGTATGGCTCAGCCTTACAGCCTGCTCCTGTCCTTCCTCATGGTTTAAACAAGGCTGTTAAAGAAATGAAACCTCTAAGGACAAAATCCCCCGAAGGTCATTCATCAGACATTTGGCAGACTAAGTAGCAGCTCTGATAATGCTTCTGATGGGCTGAATGAAAGATCTATAATCCTTTCCTATAGCAAATGTAGGCAAATCTGGATCTATTCCTCCTAGCAACCAATAATTTGACATAAATTACACAGTAACTGCTTAGCAGTGTTGAGAGGGTGGTGGTGGGTTTTTTCCTTTGCCCTCAAGATGAACTTCATTTGCAGCAGGGCTGCCAAATCCATTTCATTGTAAAGAAATTTGCTTTCTAAACTAGATACCCCCAGGGATGGAGATTGTGTGGAAACGAAGCCAAATCCAATTGCTTGGCTATCTGTATCAGTTGGATGTGAGTTAGCAAACAGTATCACTCTTTGCATCTCCTATTTACTAAGCCCTTTATTTACTGGCTCCAGGCTGCATTCCTGGGAGCCTGTCAAGCTGTTAAAACACGTGGAGCCTGTTGGAGAGCTGGGGGGGAGGTTCTCACCCTAACCTGTAGCTCCTTGGGAATTTCTCTTTGCAGGCTGGTGCAGGGAGAATTCCGTGGGGGCTTGAGCCCTCAGGTGCCACTTGTGATCTGGTCCCAAGGCTTTGCTGGCTGAAGCTGTGACTTGGAGTTGTTTTCACTCTTCTTTACGTAGATATCTGATGGAGATCACGCTCTCCCTAAGGAAACCTCAGAAAACATGTCCAAGTTGTAGTTGCTGGACATGGTTGTGGACTTAACCTTCTTTTTTTCCAGCAGCAATGAAAAATGCTGTTTCACTTTCAGGGTGGGAGGATGGGTTTGCTGGTGGTTTTGACCCCATGGGATCCAAATTCCAAGGAGTCTGTGGGTGCTACTCTATTACAAATAAACCCTTTGCTCTGTGAGTGCTGCTTGTCCCTACAGCCTTTCTTTAGATCATGGCAGCAGGGTACAGGATGGTCTTTTCTGCCTTTTGAACATTCTCCTTGTCCAGCCTCTCCACTATCACTATCAACTTCTAGCCTAACCACACTAGAAAGTGTGAGTATAGAGCTCAAAATCCCCCAAAAACACAGTCCAAAAGGGGAAAAATATGTTCTCTCAGCCAATCAGAATGTGGACTGAAGAATGAGTCACGTCTGATGTATTTAAAAATATATGACCTATTCCTGTAATGTAAAACATGGCCACAGCTTGCTGTTCTAATACAGTGGAAATTCCATATTTATTCTCATGAAGCCTATCTGTTATGTTATCCAATTGAGTTACTTAGAAACAGCAATTGCTCCAGTGTTTTAACAGGGTACTGTAACCAAACTGTCCTTTGTGAATTCACTGTAGGCTTGTCTTGACAATCCATGAAGATGATGTAACCAGAAAACAGCCCATTAATCTCATCTGAAGCTTTAAATTCCAAGGTGCGATAAATCAAGTTTAAATGAGTTTCCACTGAGCAAAAGTAAAGGGGCTTTATGAAAAACTTTCATTTTAAGTGAGGGTTTCTTTTACTGCATGTTATTATTCTTCAAGCAGCAGCTAGTTACAGTAAAGGGGGAGGGCACTGATGAGTCTTTTTACTTCTGCATCCTTATACTTTATTTAACAGATGCAGAAGATGCTGAA